>RJWM01034486.1:0-19609 GCA_004363535.1 Dasyprocta punctata | reverse complement strand
ATTTGGGAAATGCTGGAACTTGTATTACCCCATAAATGTCCAACCCATCATGGTTCATATTGGGTTAAACTGTTTTGTGTATTTATATGATGATTAAAGAATTAGTTACACTCATAAGATTAACAGAAGTGATTGCAACTGAATCTTGTTATAGGAATTTCAACAAATACAATGGACTTTCAGGAGGGGAGCAGTTATGTTGGAGATTTGAAGTGTATTCCTGAGTCAGAACTCTTAGTACAAATCTTGCAGAATTACGTGTCAAAATTCATTTGAGAAAAGTCATATGAGTTCCTATGAAATGAAGGGGAAAGTCTAAATATACATATCTCAAAAGAAATAAAGATATTATGAATTATAAACATGTACCAGTAAAAAAGGACATTTTAAAGTATAGTGGGGTGAAGACAATTGACTCTATACCAAAGATAGGAGAGTCAATAAGTAAACAGAGATGACTAAGGAAAACGATCTCTAAAAATAAATTATGGCTATATTGAAAAATGTCAAATTTTGTTTGTGCTGTGTGGCTATTTATATAATTATGTATGTGTTATGTATTTCATGATTAGGATTTCAGTGTAATTGCTGGATATGGTATGATCATGCAAAGAGAGAATTGAAGCAATACAGAAAAATATATACATTATATAAATACATATAAATACAAAGACTACATATATACATATATATATGTGTGTATATACATATATATATATAGACAGAGAGATAGCCAGACAGACAGATTCCAAGAGATGCACAGAGGATGAGGATGAGGGAGGTGAGGGAATGGGGATAAAAAAAGAATTAAGAGGCATCATGCACATGCACCAAGTCCTCATGATATACTACAAGCATATTCTAATACAAAAAGAATTAAAGGGAAGCATAGTAGTGTTGCTAATTGCATAGGCCATAGAAAAATGTCTTACTCTACTGCAAAGCTAGTGCAACTGGAATCTCCAGAGGAAAGATACCTAGTGAGGAGGTTCACACTGAGAAGAATTGGCCTCACCCTATATTACCTGGTCCAACACTGGTTGAGACTTTCTGGGAAGACTGTGGCCTCCACTTGGATGATTTAGCTGATAATAAGATCTGGAGACTCACCTAACTAAACACTTTACATGTTCTTTTGGGAAAGCTCTCTTAGCTGTGCTAATTTATTGCTCTCACAGTTCATAATTTGTACACACTGAAGTTTCTTTTCCATGTATGACTAGTATCCATAATTTCTATAAGTTTTTTTCTATGAAAATTCTTGAAAAATGGACATTAATCAAACAAACTTTATACTTTCATCACCAAATATGGTTGCAAGAGTGAATTAACTATTTTCTTAACAAAATCACATTTGCTAGACATGGTAGCTGACTTATGATATAGTCTGTAACTTCATTTCAGATATATATGTGACCTGGTAAACATGAATTTCATAGCTAACATTACTCTATTTATCAGTCTATATTTGTGGTTACCAAAAAATAAATAAATAAAAGAAAAGAAAAAATAAAAGAAAAAAATAGAAAAGAATCCGAAGAGATTGGCTGAGTCCAAATGTAGCTCTGATTAAAAAACAGCTCCTAACTCTATCTCTTACTGCCTCTCTTGGTTAATCACTATATCAAGCTGGTGATTTTTCTCTTTAGGTCTTCTGACTCTTGGTAAGAGGAAGTCCAAAAAAGTGTTCATTTTATATTTGCTTACGTATTTCTCCTTTTGATTTTCGTAATTCTGTTTTTTAGAATCAGATTTCCATGTGGCATCATTTTACTTCTCTCTGAACCACTTCCCTTGAGATTATTTTGTAATATGAATCTGCTGATGATGAATTCTTCCTTCTTTTGGATGTCTGACAATGTCTTTAACTCACCTTTATTTTTGAAAAGTAATTCTGCTTAATACAGAATTCTGGGGCGGCAGTTTCTTGAAAACATTTCACTGCCTTTGGGCATATGTTGTTTATGACAAGGAAGCAGCTGTCAGCTTCCATTCTTATCTATTTTTCTTCTACGTGCAGTACACCTTTTTCTCCCCCAGCTGATTTAATATTTTTTAAGTCACTAAAATTGTATGTAAATTGATTGAGTTTTCTGTATAAGCCTAGAAATTCATGTTACAGCTTTACTCCCAAGATAGGCAAGCTGGCAGATATTCTCAAAGCCATAAGAGTAGAATGCAAGAGAGGAAATTTTTTATTTTGTGAAAGATTCACAAAATGTTATGTTAAAGACAAAGAGAAATGTGACATAATTACCTCTATTATTAAAGTTTCTAGGGCTGGGAGTTTGGCTCAGTGGCTTAAGCACCTGCCTGGCAGACATGAGGCTGTGAGTTCAATCCCCGGTACCAATAATAAATAAATAAATAAATAAAAATAAATAGTGTCTAAAAGTTGACTGATCACAGAGCAGAATACAAGTTTTTTTTTTTCCCTAGTTTTGGAAAGTGGGAACCTGATGCTAAAGTTATATGAACACATATATTTTTCTCAGCGTACACAAAGAACCCCAGCATGAACTCATTTTAATTTTGTGCTCTAAGTATCTCCTTCACTTCACCTTAATTTTGGCCTTAGTCCATGTATACTCAGCTTCAAACTGTTAATACATTATGACATGTCAAATCTAGGCTATGGTATTCACTGAGAGACATCATGAGCAGATGATTTGCATACATGGTGACTGCTTCACAATGCTATCGCAGAACTTCATGAACTCTCCCATTTAAAATGAGGAAATCCCCTAGAATGCCTGAGTTTAAATATTTTGAGGACGTTATTTCCTCTTTGTAGATAGAATGGAGGCTTAAAATAGTCATTATATTCAATCAAAAGAAAAAAATCTCATAAGCACAGGAGACAATGCTAAAAATCTTATTTCAGATATAACATATATTCTATTAATTTTTTTAAAATGAATGCTCATAGTAAATTAAGTATTCTAAAATAAATGTACTAGGTTTGTAATCTTATTTATATAACATAATGTTCTCTATTCTGATGAAATTATTTAATATATTTCTATGAACACATAAAAATACAATTTTACTATCTTATATATTTAATTCTTCATAATCTGAGAAATTTACAATAAACACTCATTTAAAGAATATTTATTGTGGACAGTCTGTAAGTCATATTAAGTGCAACTTATTTTGAACATCATTTAGTATGCTTATTTTCTTCTGCATTTCAAAATTTTTATATTATATCAAAGACAAACAAAATTTCCATTTAACTAGGGATTTTGTCCAATCCCATAGTTTTTTTAAAATTACCCAAATATTATATTTTAAGACGTACCTAGCCTATTAGAATTTATACTAAAATATGGGGCCAGGGATTAACCCAGTGGTATAGTGCTTACCTGGGAAGCATGAGGTTGTGAGTGTGATTCCTGGTACCACTCACAGAAAAAGAATTTATATTAAAGTAGGAACTTTGTTTAGTATTTGCTCAAATCACTGATTATACTTTCCTCTGCTTATATTGTTATGAGCTAAATGCTCATGCTAATCTCCCAAAAATCATACATTAGAACACTTACTAAACCTAACGTGTTGGTGTTAGGAGATGGGGGTTAGGGAATGTGATTAAAGTAAGAAGGCAAGGCCCTTATGAAGAACACCAGTGCCTTTATAAAAGGCAACCTGAAGAACTCTATGGCACTCTTTCTGCCATGTGAAGGTAAAGGAAGTTGGTATTCTCCACCTAGGAAAAATTCCCCCTAGAGCACCTGGCAAAGAAATCCTGTGGCCAATTTCTTAATTTTACTTGTCTCTGACATTAAGAAACAAAGAATGAAATATACCTTTCCTACCCCTATTTTAGTGGGAAGCCTTTGTAATGACTCTTTTGTCTTTGAGGAACATTGGCTCAGGTGGTCACATGAGCCTTCCTAAGCGGCAATGATCAGGGACCTGGTAAAAATCAACAGGAAATATCAATGCAGATTATAATCTGCCACGTCATTTCTCACATTTCTACAGAGGGCCAAACCTATGGAGTTTCATCAGGATGCAGTAGTGGAGCTGAGGCAGGGTATTACATTAAACAATAAAGGAAGCAAATGTTAGATTTATTGCCACTATATCTACTTCCCCACAAACAAATACAGTGTGCCACAAGTTAAAGTATAATAAGGTAAATTAAGAGAGGCAGGAAAGAACTTTTTTTTTTATCTGAAATTTGATTTAAATGGTAAAGAGTTCTGAATTTGAGTTCCATTCCGGGAGAGGGGAGGATTGTGATGAAACTAGCTCATGATGTCACAGAAAACAGCTGTGAGGTTAAGGTGTAGTTTTGAAAGATAAAATGAGCAAAAGATAATAGGCAGTTGAGAAAATGGGTAAACATATCAGATTCTCCTTGGTAATTTATGACTATGACTCGCAAATGTCAAAAATATGCTAATACTATTCATGTGTCAGCTAGCGTGTTACCTGATTTGAATGACATTATTAAGTTATAGTGCAAGTACCCAAGCACATTTTCTCAGATAGGATCAATTTTTAGTTAGAGATGATATTTGAGTTAAGATACGAAGATAGTAATAGCACTGCCCAAGGAATGCCACTAGATAATATTGCTAAAGGATCAGTGTCCTGACAAGTGGCAACATGACATCCTTGGAGAACTAAAAGGTGAAAGTAAAATTGAAGCAACACATATAAATGAGGAAGGTTAGGGGACCTAAGGTACAAAGAAAAGTGGGAATCAGGTAATAAATTATGTGACTTGGACATGTTTTAAGCAATAGAATAGTGAATATCTTGATTAGATTTATGTCGTGGTGGCAGCAAATCAATAACAAGGTGCTTGTAGTAATTGAAAAATAAAAGACAGGATGCTTGTCTAAGTTAGGGAGCTGTACAAGGGGACAGAAAACAAGGAATCCAAGATTTAAGAGCTATCCAACTGGCAGCTGAATACACTGGATCGTAACAGCGTCTCTGAACTAAAGATAAATGTAGTTGCAAACACCAGCTTCATCTTTCATTTGTATTTGTACGTTGGCTAAAATGTGTAATCTCCGTAATTCTCAATTTATTTTGATAAACTGAAGACAACAGCAGCTATTACTTCTCAAATTCTTAAAATAAATTTGTTGTTATACTGTTTGCAATGTACTTGACATTGTGCCTGGTATAAATCCTGGAAACTCAAAGAGCTGGTATTATTGTAATTCACTGAACATGCTATTTGTCAGGTATTGCTGCTTAAAAGAAAAAAATTGCAATGTATGATGAACATGACAACATTTCCCACCAGTTCTATCTAAGTATTTCCTCATATGATTTTTTATTTTAATGACAACAAGTGTTCTATTGCATAAATTAGAAATGGAAGAAAAATATTTTCCTAAAGTCAGACAAATATTCATTCACCTTTGGATTGTTCAGATGTACTTTACTTCTCATAATGTGTATTGACAATTTCCATTTGAGGCTTAAATATTTGTATATGTATTCATGGATTGTACATATGATGGTTCCAAAACCTGTTCTTTAATCCTGAAATAAGAGTGTTTTTGAGAATATCAGTACTAGGTAATGTGAAATTTATAGGTTAAATGATTTTTAAAGAATTTCTTTAAAAATGTAATAAACATTGTGAGTGTACTATATGTACAATGCTTTCTTAGATTTTTGTTTAGACACCACACTGTAGAGAAATCCACATTACTCCTGCTTTTCTGACAAAATGCAAATTTCTGTTTTCTAAAGATTTCTGGCTTTTAATCTTGTGTGAAAATTTTAGGTAGTATGTTGTTTAAGATATACTTTCAAAATTCTCTAATTCTGTAAGGGTTGGACAACCTCAACAAGCTGCAGAAGAAATTGAATTTCTGCATATTGTGCATGTATCACTGGTTAGATGTTTCCTTTCTCTCAGGTTAATCCACTGCTCACGTTTCATTTATTTGTTAAAGAAAAGATTTTCAAACACAAAGATAAATGTTCTAGCAGTTTTAGCCATATTTCGTCTCTTAAACCACAAAGAACATACATCTAAATTCTAGGTACGATATTTTGATTGTTGTGAACTGCCAAAGCACTAATGAATATTGTGCATAGACTGCAGCATAACTCTAAATATTAGATACTATTTTTGAATTCTAAATATAGAATTTTTTTACAATTAAAGAAATTTAATATAGTCCAAATGTGTGTCTATCAGATGTGATCAAGAAATGTGGTGAATGTTAATTTTAATAAACATATAACAGTAAAAACACATGGTCATTAATCCTTCCTCCTTATCAAGTGCTTCTCTTTCATCTGAATACACTCATCCCATTATCCCTGCAGACTGTTAAGGCAGTTCTGGAAGTCCTTTTTACTGAATGTCTTTTGTCCTATTTGCCTCAATATCTGAATCTATTTAAAATCACCTTTTTATGGTTATTTTGACTTTGAGGAAGAGTCAGCAGCCACATCTTGTTAGATCAGCAGTATAAAGTAGATAAGGTCACATCCTAATGTTTTATCAAGCCTGCCTTTTTATTGGATGACACTTGGAAGGACCATTCAGCATATTTTTTAACCATGTATCATACGCTTTGTAAAACAAAATACATAACAGAAATGTGAAAGACTGTTTGTGCTGTATTATTCTTACCATTATGGAATAGCTCTCTAAGGGGGCTGGTATTCCAGCAAAAAAATACATATTTCTTTTATGTATTTTTATCAGTGGAATTATATTATAGATTTCAAGATACTGCCACTCTTATTTGACTAGTGAGATTCATGCAACATTCCTGAAATGTTTACCTGTGTTCCTGCAGGAAATAGCCCAGAATCCTTAGATTCATCACTTCCTAATCTTTCAATAGAGATGGAATTTTCTAGATTACACTTCCTAAGAATATCTGACACTTAAAATCACAAAGCAAAATTTTCATTTTGATCTCCGTGGAAATGTCTCATTTTCGTAGAAGAACCTTAAAAAAAAAAAAACTCCCAGGATGATAATGGAGAATATTATTGAATTTCTGAATCTTACAGAGTCGGAATACACATCCAAATCAAAAGGCAAGATCTCTATATGAAACTTGTGAAGCTTTTAAAGTTATGATTACTGACTAGACCATGAAGATTTCAATGATTTGAACAGAACACAATTTTTTTAAGTGACAAAAGATAGGAGGGTGGGGCAAAAGATGCAAGATTTCTATATTAGAGTGAGATATTTTAGATAATGCTTCAGGAATTACATGTCTTTTGAGAGCTTAAAAATTCTTTTCATTCAGCATTCAAAAAGGCATCTGCCTTTTTTCCAACTTTTGGTGAGATTTAATACAACAGATTTGCTGTATATCTGTTTATGTAGAGAATTTATACTTTAACCCAAAATTAAGAATATCTCACCATTTCTTGGAAGGAATCTTTGCCACTGGCAGACAATATGTCCCTCACTGAGAATAAATGCTAAAGATAGATAGCCTTTTCTATGCTGTTGTATTTTGTGTATTTTCTACTTATAGTGCCTCTTAAAATGCAATAATCATTCTAAAAAACAATTAACTTATATACTAAGGACTTGGGATATAACTTAGTTGACAGCACTTATCTGCTATGTAGAAGATTCTGAGTTTAATTCCCAATACAACAGTGACGAAGAAAGATACTTTAAGTTGCACATTAATTTTGTTAAATACTATCCAAAAGTACTCTGCAGATTTTAGCTAAGCTTAAAATTAACAAAGTGTTTTTTTTATTTTCAGAACCACTTACTGGAATTTAAATGTATAGATTGCACATGAACTAAAGTTTTATTACATGATAATAAAATATTTTAGATGCAAGACTCCCTCAAACATACATTTCACCTTCAGCTTTACTAGAAACTCATTTTGTTAGAAATGACCACTGGTAGTCTATGATCCTAGACTCATTATTAGTTCAATTAACTATCTGTGTAATCTCATTCAAGTCATTTAACCTTAGAGGGGCTATAAAGTTTTCATATATATTTGAATAGTCTTGAAAGTAAGATTCTTTTCTTTTATTTTTACTATCAGATTGCTGTAGGACTCAACATCAAAATCTGTATTTACTGACATCAGAAAATCAAATCTCATAAATCATTCTTTTTATTTGAATCAAGTCCTCAGTACATTATTAATTACAATACGTATCACATACATGCCAACCCACATAAGGGAACCCAATGGTCCAAGAACACTGGAATTGGCCCATATTACTAGAGTTTTCCTTTTGAATGAATAAAAGTCATCCTGGTTTCATGGCAGCTTTTGCTGAGCTTGGTAGCTCAATGTCTGCTTGAAAGAAGCGGTGTTTGCCTAACTTTCTCTGTGTAAAATGGTTTGACTGGGAAGCAGAACTGGAATTGCATTACATTTATCTAGTCAGCTCTCCAGTTTGAAATTTAGTGGCAGCTTCATACAGAGCTTCTCATTGAGACATTCAAAGTTTATCTTGTCTTTCTTTCTAAAGGTCACTTCTTCAGTCCTGTTACTCACTTGTTGATGATGTATACATAAGGAGAGAATAAAAATCTTTCCCCTTATCACCAATAGCATCATCCTAAACTCAACAAGCAGTGAATTATCTATTCAGGATGGCTTCTTTTCTAGAGTCCTGTGAAAAGTGTGGGAAAAATGAAATTCTCACCAGTGTAAATATAACAACAAATTTTAAACATGAAAGTCTTGATTGGAATAAGAAATAAAGAAAAATGGAAGGACTATGTTTTGTAGACTTCAGAAATTATTGCAAAAGATTTCAGAATCATAGAGTATTGAATCTGTTTGTTTACCAAGTTTCTTTTACAACATGGAATAAGAACTCAAGAAATATTCTTTAGCACATTACTAGAATAGACTATTTTGGCTTTTCTATTTGGCCATGTTGGGACGTTCAGAAGTAAGTAAGGAATGTCTTGTTTGGGAAAACCTAAAGAAAATGGGAACTGTTGAAAAGATTTAAGTATAACACAGAATAAAATAAGTGAGTCAGAAATCAAATGTAAAATGTACAGATATAGGGTTGAGCTTCAAGAAATTTTGGGTTGAGAAATCCTTGTTTTTTATTTCTCTGAACACAATATCTAATTTAATACTAACTCACTGTATGCACACTTTCTTAATATCCTGAGAAATGTAGAAAGTAACTTTCAACTCATTAATTGTAATTCAGATAACTACAAAATACATCATCATTTCCGGTCAAAACATTTCATGGAAAAGATACATTAACCTAATCAGTTGAATCCATATTAGAAGACCAATAAATTAACTGAGACTAAAGAATATGACTTTAAAAGTACCGGCAATAAGATTTGAAGATTTTGATGGGCTGACTGGGGAAAATAAAATTCATTACCTGCACCTAGAATTAAAGAAGTATGGTTTCAGTTCAAAAATTCTGTAGAAATTTCATTATGTTCAAATAAGCTTCCACCCAATAAAACAGAGGACTTGGGGAAAGGAAAACATGCATGTCTATTTGTCCTCTAAAAGATAATTTCTAAGCTATTGACACTGAATTAGATATTGTGTATTTGAAGTTTAGTTGGCTCAATTTATCTCTGAAATTATGCAAGTCCAATTTCCATGATATTCCAAATACTATTATAAAACTATATGTTCAGATATTTTATGTGTCATGTCATTTGCCCCTAAGTTATTTCACATTATTTTTACAGAATGTTCTGACTTACAACATATTTAAGAATATTTTGGTATTATAAAATGGACAACATGGAAAGATAAATGGAAAATTTAGATTTTAGTTATGACATTATAGTTAGGTGACATTTTATGTCCTTATCAGTAAAGATGTAAAATGTGCTCAAAAATGTTTTGTTAAATTAACACATTTTGACAACTAGAATTTATTTTTGCTATTTCTTAATATTTGATTTTTATCAACTTTCCTTAATTTTCCTGTAATTCATTCTTATTCAGACTGCAACTCTCATCAATTGTAGTGCTCATCACTTATTTATATATTCAATTGCACCATCTCTTAAGACATTCCTTCTATTTCACTTATTCCCTAAATTTAAAACTAATTCACATTTATGAATTCATACCACAAGCATGATTTATGTTTATTTCCCAAGTTTACATTTTTCCTGTAAAAATATTTTAGAATTTTTGCCAGATAAAATACACTGAAAACTTCCATTATGCAATATTGTTTTATTTATTTTGAATAAAATAAATGTTGGGAAATATATTTTACAATCAAGCTATTCAGTAGCATGTATTTTACTGACTAATCATTCAAAACATGTGCGTAACAGAAGAGATAATTATGTTCTTTGAAACTTTGCTACGTTTTAGTAATCATTTTTCTCTTGTTAGTATTTTTTGTATTATTTTTACATCCAGTCAATACAAAACCAATTGAACTTTGCTATAATGATGTTCTCTTGTTTTGTTCTCTGGCAACATAAGCCATTATCTGTTTTTGGTCATTTTTCCTTTTTTTTTTTTTTTTTTTTTTTTGAGTACCGGGACTTGAAATTAGGGCCTCACACTTGCCAGGTAGGCTCTGTGCCACTGAGCTATATCCTCATCCCGTAGTTTTCCTATATTTTAAAGACTGTGCTCATATGTATTGCTTTAAGACTCGAAAACTCAAGAGTACAAATGAACACAGCTAAACTAGAAAAAAATAATAGTGCTAAATAACCTCTATTGTATTACTTTTGAAAGAGACTGAATTATTTTTCATTGGTATTTGCTTTGAATTGTGTTCCCTCCAAAGAGCTTGAGATTCTATCTGCCCATACCTGTGAACATCTCTTTACTTGAAAAAGGATTTTTACAGCTAATTTGGGCTATGTTCCCTTGCCCAAAATGACTCTTGTTCTTATAAAAAATAAAATAAAATAAAATAAAAAAGAGAAAACCTTGGACACAATCAGATACATAGTGAAAGACCATCTGAAGACACAAGGAAAATGTGATGAAATTAAGAAATGCCAGGAGCTCCCAGAACATAGAGGAACATAATATTACCCACATCTATCCACATCTGGGCTTCAGATTTCCATGCTTTGGAGATACAAAGTCATGTAAATCTATCATTTTAGCCACCTGGTTTATGCTACCTTGTTATAGCAGTACCGAGAAATGAACACTATATTCTCTTTAGATCCCAGAGTCTGTCATTTACAATGCATGGATTTAACATCATTAGACACATTCATGGTGGTATATGTCCTTTTTGAGTGTGACAGTCTTCTGAAATTTAACTGATTTATATAATAATGATATTGTGGGAATTCCTATTTTTCTGTTGTCCCTTAATTTCTTATTGATAATTTATTGCACATAGTCATTTAAACATGTAGACATTTTCAAAGTATCCTTTTTTTACAGAAACGTTGTGTCATATGCAGGACTACTATTTTACATTTAACGCTAATTTAAATTATCATTTGGAATCCACTGGAATCACTTATTTATCTTTTTTATGTTCCAACTTTTTAATTAATTTAGTTTATTGGTACACTTTAAATATGCACAATGATCACATTCATCATAAATAATTTTTGTCTGTACATGATATATCTTTATTCTTGTTTTGTTTCCATTCCCCCACCCTCGCTTCAACCTCTCTTCCTTATTTACAAAAGTTTTGTTTCTACTTTTTCTTTCTTTTCTCATTATTTTTCTTTTCTCTTCTTTCCTTTCTGCTTCCCCAGCCCTAGTTTCTCCTCTGTTTTTGAATAATTTTTTCCTATTTTACAATATGTATTATGTATTTTGGTCCTTATTTACACTCTTGGTTTCTCACAACACAGAAATAATGCGATATTTGCACATGTGTATCGTATTTATTTTGCTTAAGAGTATGGTCTCAAAGCACATCCATTTAACTAGAAATGTCTCAGGTTTATCCTTCTTTATGGCTGAATAGTTTCCCACTGTATAAATAAAGCGCATCTTTATCCATTCATCAGTTGATGGACATTTGAGATATTTCCAAGATTTAGCTATTACAATCTGTGGTGCTATAAACATAGCTATGCATATATTGCTGTGGTATGATGTTTTTAATTCATTCAGGAAGATAACAAGAAGAAAAATATCTCAGTCAAATGAAGTCTCTGGTTTTAGTATTGCTTGTTTGTTGGTTGGTTGACTGGTTTTATTTTGGTGGGAATTTCAATGCTGATTTCCACACTGGTTGCACCAGTCCACACTTTTAATCAATTTAATTTACTGATTTTATATTTTCAATACTTTTAGGCACATTTCTCTTAAAAATTCTAGGTATGCCTGATTTAAATCTAATTTTATAGCAGTATATTAGGAGTAAAAAACACACCTTATTTCTTTTCACATGAAAGCAACAGACTTATAGTCACATACTAAATTTCCAAAAGATACCTAAAAGATAGGAAAGAAAAGCTACAAAAGCAAGGCAACACAGGAAAATATAATTACTTTGCAAAATGTTCATAAAATAAAATAGTTAACAATAGACACTTTGTTTTTAAAAATAAATAATGTCAATGTCAATATGTAGGATGTTAACAGTTTCTCTCGTTCTTTTTCCACAAAACTTCTGTGGCATTTCAAACACTAAGAAACAATTCAAATAGATTTTATTCCTGCAGTACAATCTTACTTCATTTTAGTGACTTCCCCAAGGACTTTATTCAATCCATATGCAATTTCTTTTATTCTTCAGTGATGTGTAAAATGCACCGTAGGCCATTTGTACTTACTAACTCAATTCAGCATTTAAGTAATCTTTGGGATTTTAGTAAAACTTGCTATTCTGCTGGCTTTTCATAAGTGTTACTTTATTTCTCAGTAAATCACAAAGAAGTATAAAAAAGTACACTAAAATAACACCAGAACCATGGAACTTTATCAGAAACCTCATCAGTAAGGTTAGCTTACTTATTATAGTGAGAATATTTTTAGTAATACTTTTTATTTATTTCTCTACAGTATCATTAAGGAGTGATTATGGACAATAACCTTCATTTAAACTGATGAGAAGCAGCCGATGACGATAATAGAAAACTCTGAAATCAGCATAAAGATGTAGATCCAGTATATTTCCATCACCCTACCCTCAGTGCATTCATCATATGTTTAGTATTACATCATTTCTTTTACCATTGGATTGGAGCAATATCAGACATGCTTCATATCTTGATACGTTAGTTAGTGTCTTGCATGTGCATCTTGTTCTGGATTCATTTAGTATGATTTTGAGGCTCAACCATTGTGTGTTATGTATCAATAATTTTTATCTTTTCATTACTGAGAAGTATCACATTGAATAGAAGCAATATATTTTCATCCATTTGTTTGCTGATGGACGTTTGAAAGGTTGTCAGATTTGACTATTGTAAGTTTTGGTTTTGTGAATATTTCTCAGATTTTCTTTATGTTGACATGTTTACAATGGCTATGCCATATGTTGGTAATATACCTAAATTATTTTTAAAAAGCTGCCATGTTTTAATTTCCTTGTATAGTTTTGGAATATATGGGCCTTTTAATTACTCCAAATATCCACTGATAAATTGGTCATTCTTGAAAAATTTCATTTCTAATTTTAATTTAAAGAGTCCTTTAATTTTTAGTAAATATCTTTTAATGTGTTTAGTGCTTAATATTGCATTTATCTATTACTAGTCAAAATATTTACACACTTTGTTCATCTATTTTCCTATTTATTATTCAGTTGTTTCTTTATAAACTCAATCCATAAATGTTTTCAGATATATATATCTCTCATTATACCTCTCATTAGATGAGATGAATTTGTATCTTCTTAAAGTTCTTGCCTGTATGTTTTATATTTTTAGCATTTCAGTTAAGAATTATGATACATTTTGAGTTAACATTTTATGTACTGTGAAACAAAGGACAATGTCCTTTGTCATATGCATATTTTAAACAGATATTGAGCTATTTGAAAGTTGTTCAGAAAGTATTTTCCCTTTTAAAGAGTTGGTACTTCTGCTAATACCTCACTTGTCCATTATATATGAATCTATGTCTTCATTCTCTATTGTGTTTCAAATATTTGTTGTAACTTGATTACTAGAGCTTTATTATAAGTAATTTAAGTCCTCTAATATTTTTCTTTCATTTAATAATTACACTGGGTTGTCACTTTATATCCAAAAATGGTATTAATCAGCATTACTTTGAATCTACTATTACTGATAACTTTTGTGGGAACTGCTATTTAGATAATGATAACTCTTCTAATATATGAATATATTGTAACCCATGATTTATTTAGGACTTGACTTTCTGTCAACACTGTCGTTCACTTTTGAATTCAAATATGTTTCATTTTCTTTGTTAAATATCAACCAAAGTTGATGTGGGCATCACTGTAAATAAGGATTTGAAAGTGATTCCATGTATATTTTAGACTCATGTGGATTTACTTCTGTTAACTCATCTCAATTTACAGTCTCTATGAAATAGAAAAAGTATGGGGTTTGTAATCTGACAGACTTCAATTCTGAAAAGTACTAGATGTACATTTTATTGAACTATGAGATGATTATGATAATAGCTTATGTATTTAAGTGTAAAGACTAAGGAAGACTTTATAGTATATAAAGAACACTATAATATTGTGTCCATATTTGCAAATGGAGGAAAATAACCTTTCCTTTAGAACCTCCACAGAAGTTAGATGTACACTTTCTCTTTTGATTTCATGAAACAATTCTCATCCCTGCCTATAAAACACTTTCTCACAATCTATATACACTTCCTTTATAACTGTTTGAAAAATCTATTTACAGAAATACTCCCTTTGGTCTTTTCTTCACATATAGCAAATATTTTTATAGCTTCACCTATTTTTACTACACATATTCATCTAAAGACATATTTTAAAATGATCATTAAATATTGATTTTAATGTCAATAGTTTACAAAACCAAGAAGAATAAAGAGCAAATCATAAAAAGTATCATTGCAACCAATCCCCAGCCCTTTGCAATAATTGTTGATAGGAATAACAAAACATTCTCACTGGAGTTAAAAACTGTGTCTGTTTAAATGACAATGAATTGAACCTCAAAAAAGGAAAACACTCCATTGAACTGAAAAATAAACAGTGAATGGGAAAACCAATACCTTAGTAAAAAATGTTTTCTAATCTCCGCTTATATGCCTCCTTTTGCTTTTGATAAATAATGAAAACGTGAATTCTGAAGAAAAACTGATAGGAGCTACAATAGTAATGCATTACTCTCTTTTGCATACCAACAAAAGTTAAAAATTTTAATATAAAATATAAGACATTGCCCAAATGAGCCTTTACTAAGACACCATAATTTACTAATTTTACCCTTAAAATGAACAATAAGAAATACAAATATAATATTTTCTGTAATTATTCAGTACAATTTAAAAACTTTTAAAGTAATTAAGTTAGCATATTTACCACTTTAAATATAGTTAATAGAAAAATGGTTTTTTTCTGTTATTTATTTTGCACAAATTTTATAAGACATGGTACAGATATGCACTGTAAGCAAAGTAATTATTCACAAGGATATTACAACCATTTAAGAGGTTGATTAGGATTTAAAGACTCAAATATAAGAACTTAACTTTGAATATTCCTAAAATATATACCTTTTACTTTCTTCATACTTAGAAAAGTATATGTTATCAATTTCTGTCATTCATTTTCCCTGAAGGAAGTAATATTGCTTTGATTTTATATTGACAATGAAAGAGACATACCAAAACACAAAATTAGTTTTGATATGTTTTATTCTCAAGAAGAATTCAGAGTTTAGTAGCCCTAAATCATATTAAAACAGTTCCCTGTAGAAGGATAAACTAAGAAATTAAGCCAGGATTTCAAGACACTGTAAATGTGAGGGAAAATAACATAAGGAAAGATCTTTGTGTTCGTTGAGAAAGCAAAAACTCATTGTGCAGTAGTTTATCCTACTTTTACTAGCTGCACTGAAAATAAAAGACCTATGAAGTTATGACAGGTAAAAAACTCTTCACCAAACATTCACTGTAACTAAACTAACCAATAAAGTTTGTCAGTTTCCTCCCTTAATAAGTGAAACATAAATCTTAGAAATGTGGCTTAACTTGGCAATTGTGTGAAAAGAGATTAAGGAAAAGTATAAAACAGGATTAATCTCTTTGGGCTTTATTTCTTACCCCATAATCTCCTTCCTAGATGTTTCTCTTTTTCAGTACTAAGGACTGAGTCAAATGCCTTCACATGGAATAGCATCCACAGCTTTTCTATTTTATTTATTTTTTAATTTTTGAGACAGCCTTGCCTAATTGGTATGTTTCCCAAAGTACTTTTGATCATACTGCTTCCAGCTCCTATTGTTGGTATTTGGGGCATCTAAGACCACTCCCCCAACCTTCTCTGTACACTTCTATCCCACACTCAATGATCTAAACAACAAGATTAGATACTTCACCAAATGATTATAAAAGGATGCTGAGTCAACCTAAGAATGGAATGTTATAACTAATAACAGTATCAATTAAAAGGAATTCAAATTACAAGGAGGGAGATAAGGCAATAATTTAGCAAAATAAATCTTGTGGGGTGAATCTTTATTATTTAATTGCATGGGTGTAGATATTCAGGGGCAGTTTAGTATTCAGAGCAAAGTTAAATCTTATTCAAAGTTATTCTCTACAGCTTCCCACTTGTCCTTAGAATCACAGCCCTCAACTTAAATTATGTACATTGAAGGGACAAATACATGCAAATTAGATTAATAAGACAGTTCTTGGCACCACAAACTCAAGTGATATATTAAAAAAGAATGTAAAATCATTACATTATTACATTAAGTAATATTCAAATAAATTGAAATCTGTGCTAGGGTTAAGAACAGGAAGGGTCAGTAATGCAACTATATCAATTATCTAAAAATAAATATGTAATTTTTCAAGTATTCTGAAGAGTATTACTCCCCTAACCTGGTTTAAAATATATTCTGAAAATTAAAGATGAAATAATATAATAATTCTTACCTACAAGTGAAAAAGCAGTATTTTTCAAACAAACACAAGAATATAGAAATTGATATATCAAAATAGGTATTGCAGAGATGAACCAGTGTCAAAGGGAACTTGGTGAAGGATGTTGTTGTCATCTACAGTTCTTATCAGTAAAAGCATAGTAAAGAATTTCCACTTTTAGTGTTCAGCTTTCCATGTAAAATAGTGAAGCAAAATTAGTACTTTGCCTCATATCATGAAAAGAAATTGACGTAAGACAATAAAACAAATTAGAGGAATAACTGAAAGATATGTTCACAGGGAAAACTTTAGCATCAATATTTTAAAAATGCAATCAGAGAAAGATCATTTTTGTATTGTACAGCTTATAAAAATTTACATCAGTGGTAGCCAGCACCAGCACATTGCTGCACATGGCTGCTGTCTGCATGAGATGATCTAACTGTGTAAAGAACTTGAAAATGTGTTTAGCATCAAACAACAACACATGGTAGTTCTTAGGGAGATTTTTTCAGTGAATTGTAAGATGATTTTTTTTTTTGGATTTTTTTTTTTTTTTTTTTTTTTTTTTTTTTTTTTTTTTTTTTTTTTTTTTTTTTTTTTTTTTTTTTTTTTTTTTTTTTTTTTTTTTTTTTTTTTTTTTTTTTTTTTTTTTTTTTGCGGCACCGGGGATTGAACTCATAACCTCGCGCCTGCCAGGGCAGGCGCTTAAGGCACTGAGCCAAACTCCCGGCCCTTGTAAGATGATTTTTAATCTCTTTTATATTACCTATGTAGGTGACCATAAATAATATTAATAGTAATCATTTTAGTGTAGACATATACAGTAATATGATGGTACCTTGGTTCATGAACACTTCTGTTTGAGAATAACTCAGTTCAGAAACAGAAGAAGTTGGCAGAATTTTGCTTCTGTTTTAGAACTCTGTATCTAGTAAAGAAAATGACCATAGCCATTTCCCCAGAATCATGAAACGAATTAAGTTCATGATCTGAGGTAGCACTGTATACACGTACACACACACACACACACACACACACACACATATACGTATGAAATGAGAGAAAGTTAGCTTTAAAAGGATATAAAATATCCTAATTTTCTTATAGTTGTACATAACTGACCTGTAGAAATTGTGAGGGAAGCAATCAGAGCAACAAATTATTATATACAGCTCTCTAAAGGCCTGGGTTGGCCAAAGCCTGCATAGTCTAAAGAATAGTCTGGTCAATGACCAACTTCTATTAGGAGGTGATCACTAAGCGATTGATACGTACCCAGATGTCCTTGTTTATCTAAGATTTTGACCTGAGTCAGATCTATCCTCTTGTAGCAAGGCAGTTTATGTTAGGAATACTGAACACACATTGTAGTTGGTCTAATGAGAAAGCAGAAGGCAGAAGGCACATTCTAATAAATCTTCAGAGACACAGAGACAGGGAGACAGAGAGTCTAAGCAGGTAACATTACCCATGAGAACACCCCTTATCTATTATTCAACCTATGAATTATGGACACAAACCACCCAGTGTTTTCCCCTAGTTACCAATATTTTTTATGTGCTAGCATAGTTGGGGGAATTAAATGATACGTCTAAGACTACTGAAAAGAGGAAAAAATGGAAGCTTTCTCTAGTTCTTTCTGGGCTTCGTTCTATGTGCATTTATGTCTGATAATTGTAGTTATCATCATTTTGCTTTAATAAACTATAGTCCTGATTATAAAAGGTTGAGACAGAATTTCATTTCACTAATTCTCTTCATTCACTAATACATTTTATTCTTCCAATGATGTTTTATTTTGTTAAAGTAATGACTTACAGTTCTTATCTTTGTTCAGAGACAGAGTATTTGCTTGACATCTGCATGGCCTTGGTTTTCATCTCTAACTCCAGGAAGTAGGAAAAGAAGGAAGAGGAGGAAGAGGAAGAGGAGGGAGAGGGGGAGGAAGAAAAAAAGAGGGCAAGGTCAAATGAGATAGAGAGGACAGAGGAAAAGAAAAAGGAGGATTCACTTGAAATTAGTGAAAAAGTACTAAAAAATGGAATTCCACTCACTGAAATAGACAATGAAGAAAAGTTTTGAAATGAACTTATGAAAACATTTTTAATTGTTAAAACTGGACAGAGAATATACACCTAGATGGTCATGGGCAGAGACTTCCCTAAGCTACCATAGTGTAAAGAAAGACGGTCACAGCACCAAGATGCTATTCAACTCATAGTGGCCAGAGGGTTAAACGGGGAGTATACCCACTCTAGTAATCTTTATCATTCAGCCTTAAAGCAGTGGAAATTAAGAGTATTTCAGAGAACAGGCGATCACAAGAAAAATCTCTTTTAGATGACAGGATTTAATCTTCTAAGTTTAAACTACTGAAAAAGAACAAACCTTACAACTCAATAAGTTCACCTTCATGATAATTAAAGTTTAATCTCCGGTACAGTAAACTTGTAGGGATTAGCATATTAATTTTAAATATATCAGTATATGTTTTGGTTTAATGTTATAACTACAAGGTAAAATATTTCCCATTTACTGGGCAGCAAATTGTTGTTGTCCTTTATCAGTACTTAATTTAATTAAAAAATTAAATGTTTGCTTTTTTTTTTTTTTTT
>RJWM01034485.1:0-19673 GCA_004363535.1 Dasyprocta punctata | reverse complement strand
TCCAGTGGGCAACCCACTATCTGGACCCCTTTCTGTCCATTTTAAACAGAAGCTTTCTGTCTCTCAATAAATTATTCCTGCTCTTAACCTCCTAGAATTCATTCCTCAATTTTAGAGAACATGAACATCTAGAGAACATTTAGAGATCAAAGACATCTAGCAGGTAGGGAGCATATTTCCCCTGTATCATTTGAAGGTCCCCTACTGAGATAATTTTGATGGAGGACCATCTTGGGAAGGACCATGAACCATGATCTTGTCAACTCCATCAGCTTTTAAGGTAGCAGGCATGCACTCCTGGATACACCATGCAGTCTCAAGTCCTGGGAAACAGACATTGTCTCTGAGTGTGAGCAACCACTGGAATACTGTGATTTCATAGAAGAGTTAAGACATTTGTTCAAGGAAAAAACAAAGCCTACTGATAAGTGATCGAAAATGTTACTCTTAGCCCCTTTGCTAGTCATTTCACCACTTAAGGGACAATGCATTTCCTTCTAATGTTGGGCCAGGAATATGCAGAGTCATTACAACAAATGTCTTGCTGGATATACGGCCTGCTCCCCTGGTTGAGTACATCAGAGTTTCCTTATTGACTAGCGCCACTTCAAAGAGATGATTGGAGTAAACCAAAAGAATATATCAATGAGTTACAAAAGAGCTCAATGGTACCATTACAAGATAGCTGGGTGGCCTGTAAACTACACTTTTAACCATCCTGGACATAATAGAATTTTTTTTCTAACAATGTCACTGAAGTGTCTTTAAAGGTTCTAACAGGACCCATGTTAAGTAAGATAAGGATCCTTTCCTGGGGTCCAACAACCATAGTTATCAAGATGGCTATTTTCAGATATGGAATGATTATTTATAGTTAACTCCCACAGTAGGACATCTCAGTAGAAAGGCCCCCTTATGTTGGGAACAGAAAACCACACTTTCTCACTTGCCTAACTCTGTTAAATACTTGGGATGGACATCCCCCAGACAATGGATGCACATAATAACTTTACAAGCTGATTTGAAACACAGTAGTTTAATCATCCCACAATTAGATGGGAAGCCCCCAATGGTACTCATTGGTCCTGTGGAACCAATTTGTGGCCCTGGCTACCCCTCAGATGGATAGGACAATGTATGCTGGCATTTGCATGGTTACAAGGGAGAAGTATCAAAAGTATTAACAAATCTGAAAACTTATTCCATCTATGGCATCAATGGTCCAGAACTGTGTTTCACTGTTACGATCATTTGGCTTCTATCTTTATTCTTTCCCTACTGTTAGAAGATGTCGTGTAACACACTGAGGCCTTAACTATCTATATGCAGTTGGCTTTAAAACTCACTTTGGCTGATCTCTCTGTTGGATGGAGAAGTAAAATTAATGAGGCAAGTCATCCTCCAAAATCAGACAGCATTACATATTGTAACAGCAACACAAGGGGAGACTTGTGCAATTTTAAAAGCTGATTGTTGTGTGTACATTCCTGATCCTTCTGCTGATATCTCAACAGTTATTCAAGATATTAGGAGACAGGTTAGTGATATGTCAGATTCTGAAATTCCTGGACCTTCTCCTTATCCTCTTTGTGGAAATCTATTACTGGCTCCTCCTGGTGGAAAACTTTGTTCACTATATTCATAATTATCCTGTTGATCTTATTATTTGGCCCTTGCATACTTAATTGTTTCTTTGATCTTTTCTCCTTCAAATTGTTTTCTTAGTGCCAATATTTAACATTTCAGACATTTTTTCCACAATCTCTGTATCTGTGTCTTACTATGTCATTTTTTGACCACCCAAGTAATTTCTACAATATTTTTAGAATTTTTTGTTTTTAGCTAGATTCAAATATATGAATTATGTATGGGGTACTCCATATATAATTTTTCCTGGAGAAACTAAAAAGTTTGACTTACAATGCTGTTGAATCTCTACTATTATAATGTTTTAATGTATAGGACATGTAGTTATATTTATATCAATGTAACTAACCTGTTAATGTTTCCAAATATGGGTTCACATGATTCATGTATTATTCCCTTCCATTACAGTACTTTAAAATCATACAAATTTAGTATTAAAAATACATTGAGTGATTATTAAGGAATGATTACATTGTGTCTTAATTTATGCTTTCACATTTCCAGATCCTATGTGTTTCCAGGGTATCAAGAAAATTCAAGAGGTGATATTTCCAAGAAAAGGAATTCAATTTCAGATAAGTTATTATTAACCTGATGGCACAAATGTATTATAAATGCTGGAACTGATTCTTTTTAAGGTCTGTGAATATTAATTCTGTATTTTATTTCACTGGGCAAAATACATTCACACAATAATTTTTGACCATGCACCTCATTACTCCACAGTCATTTACTGTGGAAAAAACAAGATTATCTTGGTATCTTTTTCCTTGGAAAAGAGTGGCTGTGCATTGTTCTTGGAGTATCCTTGTGAACTTCAAGGATTTCACAAGGACCTAATACAAAAAAAAGCAAGTGTCTTCTACATACTCCTGGCCTTAGATTGTTGAGCAGTTCATTTCTGATGGTGAATGGAAAGGCCATCTATAGCTTGTGAGATATTTAGTTACCATAGTGTTGAACTTGAGTCTAAAAAAAAGTCTTAATATTAAAGTCTGAGAGAAAGGATTTAACTTTACATTGTATGGCCAACAGAATCCCATATCTTTCAGAGAATACAGTAGAGAAAACAGAGAGAACTCTCTACAAATATCAGTGAAGAAAGGTATGATTTAAGAATTTGCTTTAATTTACTTGAGAAAGAATAATGGTCAGAAAAAGCAAATAGAGCTAAAGAATTGTATTTCTAATTGACACAAGGGGAGAAATGTAGAGTGTATTACATTTTAAACTGGTATTGGTTGTACATTTTTGAATTTTTTTCTTATGAAAATATGCTTTTTAAATTTATATTCCAATATGTTGTTTTTTTTGTTGTTGTTGTAGTTTTTGTTTGTTCTGTTTTTCTTCGCTTAAATAAAATTTAAATTTATATTCCAATTAGAAAATTGGTATAGTGTGTTGTTTAACTTTATTTTTCAAAATTTCATAGTCTCCTCTAAGCTTGATTGCTTTGTGAATGAATTTAAATTTGGGCAAGTGTGATCTGTATTGTTTGTTGGTGATGATTTCTGAATTTCAACACAGCACAAGTGTCGAAGAGAAGATAGTTTAAGTGTGGACAGAAACTGGGGTGAAATCACAGCTCTACCACTAACTGTGTGACTGTCATTTTCTGTGTGACCACAGGATGCAGCTTTTCATCAATACAGGAAATCTGAACCAGTTACTTTAGAGTTGCTGTGCAGATTCCATAAGGTAAAGCACGCACAACTTTCAGCTTTTGTAGAATCATAACAATGCTGTAACGGCTGTATAGTATTCCCTTCTTTTGAGCTCATTGTTTGTAACACGGCTAGTAATTTGTGTTTTCAGACTTTGGGAATTGGGAGATTGAATTTTCTTTGGATTTCTTGATTATTCATGCTTTGCTGAAAAAAATTCTGAGATCTGTATTTTTATTCATAATCTATCAATGAGAAATCTGAGAAGCCAAATGCCATCAGATCTAATTTCCTAAACGATGAGTTGCCCAAAATGTCTGTGTTGTAAGCATCTTGGATAAAGTATAGAAAACCAAAGTTACTGTAGATAATCTTTCCAGTTCCTGAGAGTGACTTAGGTGATTGCTCTGTTGAGATCTGATCTGGACCAAGGCATACTTTATACCCATTAGTCACCTGTTTGCTCCATAGTAAAGAACAGAGGCACTCTTTTCTAGAAAATTATTATCATCAAAAGTTCATACGTTCAACTTCCCCATGATAAATCTAGTCATTATGTACTACAAGCAGATGCAACCAAAATGGGGCAAGAGGACTTTATTTTAAAATGTTAATTGCATTGCCTTTCTCCCCTGCCCACAGACATGGAGGTGTCATTTTAAATTCCAGTGTTTCATAGAATATTGGGGTTTGCTGAGTTTAAGATCATCAGCATGGAATTTTAATGAATATTAAGTGTCATATGAAACCTAATCGTAACTAAATGAAGAAATACTTAGCTTCCTATATGGAGCATGATAATTGTTAAATGATATAATGACAACTTGATTTTATAATTAACTATGTTGTAGTTTAGGAAACCTTAGAATGCAGGTTTTGTATGTTTCATTGTAAACATATATTAAACTTAAAGAAACATTTTAATGTCTCTCATCAAAGCACTCTGTATTAACAAAACATTCAAGGAGATGAGCAAGATATTGCAGAAATGTATCTCAAAAATATAACCCAGCACTTGTCAGGCATGATCAACCTATGAACTGAGACATCTACTTTTAGTTCTAAATTATAATTCAGAAACAGTATTGAGTATTTAAAAAATAAAAGGTTGAAGCCAAAAGTGGACAATGGTTAGGACTTGATGGAAAAAATAAGCAATAAAAAAGAATGAAACGATGTCAAATTGTGTTCTTGGTTCTTATCTTTCGTTGCAGACAAGGTGCATCTCGATCAAGAAGACTTCGGTTCTGTCTATCGCTCTTCAGAAAGCACTGACACAGTGAGCCAGTTATTCTGAAATGTATTAGTCAGGCAGGACACCCCAACTGACAAACTGAAATGTGGCTCCAACTTCTCTCATTTTTCAGTTAACTAAGGTGATTTATTCAGCAGTTCACACATTGCTTCTCTCATTTTGTGTTATGCTGCAAGTGTGGCTGTTTCATATTGAGAACTGACAACTATGGGGAACCTCATTCTACTGAACCTGTACAGATCCCAGGGTAAGGATTCAATCTCTGTGAACCATAAGACAAAGAAATATGACAGCAGGTGGAAACGTGTTACAGAAAATAGGGGAAAGCCAGCAAATTAAATGAGAAGATTCTCATAATAGAATGCATTCAATCAACAAGTGAATAACAGTTTCTTCAACTCATCTTAACAGGGTAATGAATCCACTTGAACCAGACTTCTTCATGTCTGTCTAATCTTTACACTGACAAGGATTTCTGTATATCTTTTCAAAATATAAATGGTGGGCCCTCTTTTCACCAGACATTGCCAGTAGGACTTACAAATAACAACTGAAATGTTAGGGACACCAAAAGCTATGGATTCACATGTGATTCATTTGGGAAACATGACTGAAATCATCGTATTTATCCTGATTGGTTTCACAGATGATTTTGACCTGCAACTTTTACTATCTTTCCTATTTCTGGGAATCTATCTTTTCACTATAATAGGAAATTTGGGCCTGGGAGTATTGGTCATCAGTGATATATGGCTCCACAAACCCATGTACTACTCTCTCAGTGTATTATCGTTCTTGGATGTCTGCTACTCTACTGTTGTCACCCTCAAAATGCCAGTCAATTTTCTGACAAAAGGTAAAACCATTTCATTTCTTGGATGAGCAACACAGATGCTTGTGTTTGTGTCTTTGGGGACCACAGAATGCTTTCTCTTAGCAGCAATGATTATGAATGCTACATAGCCATCTACAACCCGCTGCTGTATTCTGTGACTATGTTGCCCAGAGATTATGTTCCTCTGATTATTGCTTCCTATATTTGTGGCATTTTATATGCCACAGTATGTACTGTGGTCATTCACCATATTCACACTATCTTTCTGTGAATCCAATGAAATTAGGCACATTTTCTGTGACATCCCTCCTCTCCTTGCTATCTCGTATTCTGACACTCACACAAAACAGCTTCTACTCTGCTACTTGGTGGGAGCCATTAAGGTAGTCACCACCCTCATGGTCCTGATTTCCTATGGCTTCATCCTGCTGGCCATTCTGAGGATGCCTTCTGCTGAAAGGAGGTGAAAAGTGTTCTCCACATGTGGCTCCCACCTCACTGGAGTGTCCATTTATCACAGGATGATCCTCTTCAGGTACAGGAGACCAAGTTCCAGATATGCCTTGGAGCATGACTTGGTGGTGTCCATATCCTACACCCTTGTCATTCCCATGGTGAACCCCATCATCTACAGTTTGAGGAACACAGATGTCAAAGAGGCAATGACAAAATTCACTGGGAGAAATTGGTTAGTAAGTAAAGTGCATTTTTAGACTTCTTTAGACTTTAGGTCACTATATACATGATCAAAACTGAAAGAAAATCTCGTTTTTAATTCATAGTGCTTGTAGTCTTAATATCTCTCCAACTAAAGTATTAATTAGCCTTCTAGGACATTATGTGAGAAATGTATTATCAATGTACCTGTATGTTTTCAAACACGTGTATAGACTCATTGATGTTATATAGTTTTTGATATATATATATATATATATATATATAATATGTATACATATTTATATGTACATTGCTTGAGGCTTTTTATAAATTAAGTAAATGGTAGAAATGATGTTTTTAATCCTAAGTAGTGCTTATAGTCATAAAATTGCACTTCTTGAAATATCCTCACATTTCTTAAAATTCTCTAGCACCCAATATGGATTTAATTCTTTAGTTTTCATTTCCTCTTTTGCAGAATATTACTGAGATTGTTCCCCTTTCCTAACATACTGAGGTAACACTGGACATCTGTAATGCTTTGACTTGTTTGGGTCAAAATTCTAGAGTTTTCTTCTGTTATTGAGACCTTATTTTTCTATAACCTAATCACAGAAATTGTTCTACTCTGAGACTCTGAATCCAACTAATTTAAAACAGGCTGATGCAGCACAATAATGTTTATCAAGATTGTACCTAAAGATAGTTAAAATTAATAAAATTATATCACTTGGAGACAAATCTATGACTGGCTACTGTGTGTGGATTTTCTAACACCTGGAATATAGCTCACTTTGATGCTACATTTACTTTTCAGGTTGTAATATTTTAAGACAGTTTTTTTTCTGGAAGTAATTACCTATCTCAACAATATTTTGAAATCTTATTTCTTTTTGAAATTCAAAAGTTTCTTGCATTCCAGAATCAATCTTCAGATTTCTATTATGCATGCTAGGGCTCCATAATTGTTAAGGAAAAATTGTAGTCAAAATTGTATTCTATAATATCAGTGTGTTATTGCTTGAGATGACCAAAATAAGCATTATCTGGGAAACTGGAAGGTAAACACAAAAAGATAGTATACTCTCAGTTATACCTAAAACAATCTGGATAAGATTATTCACAAATACTTTAGAACTGATATTCAGTTAACCTGCATGGAAAAAAATAGTGCTAGGTTCTCCCCTTATTTAGCAGCATCATGCAAATCAAAAGTTGGTAAAAATCAATTGTCCAACAGTGTTTATTTTCTTAGTATAAAAGAATATAAAATAATAGCATTGTTTGAAACTTAAGTTAATAAAATTTCATTCCACATAGTTCATTTACCTTTCCCTTTAAGAATGACCTGTCATTTGCAATGTTTTGGTGCCTTTACCCTCTCTTTCCACTTAATAGATTTATTTTATTATTTTTGCTGATGAGTATTTGCTTAAGATTTAGATCTGCCAATATGCTGACACTGTCACATTCATAATGAGAGGCAATGGGTCTGTTTGACATGAGTTATACCTCCAAGGCATGCAAAGATACAGGGAACTTAGGATCCACTTAGAATATTGCTGATGAGCAGTGTATGAATGAAGAAGTTGGACTTGTCTGTGTGGGCTACTATTCTTCCATAAGCTTTGGTTAGTTCTTTTCTGTGTGCTTATTCTCATGCTAATGCATGCATCTGACCTTTTGTGAATAGTTCACCACTCTTCTGCTACCCCAATTCTCCTGTCCACTCCCAGTGCTCAACTTAATTTTTGTCAAACTGCTATTAAAGTTCAAGGTATGAAAAATGTCATAGATCAAAACATTGTGTATCACAAAGTGTGTGTTTTTGGCAGGCTAAGGACTTTGCAAGTAAGGAGTTGAAAAAGTCTCTGAAACAGTAGTTCTTTAACTGACCCCCCAACCCGAGTTTATCACCTGACCCCATATATCCCCCAAAGATAGTCTTATAAACTAGAAATCATCTTCTTAAAGGCAGGGCCACACAAAATGAAACTTCTGTCACCCAAAAAAAGTCATGAAACCAACAGAAGTGTTTGACCTTCTACTCGATTTCTATATATGAGCTTACCACAGAGAAATTCTGTGACCTAACTTCTGTGAAGCTATGTCACCTCTTCTGCAAGGCTTCAGGTCTATAACCAGATGGAGAAAGTTCTATACACAGAGTGAAGGAGAACCCAGAAAGAGAGACCGTGAGAGGTTCTCTTTCCTCACTGGATTATTCCACTGAGTCCTTTTGTCCAGTGATAACCCTACATGGCTGCCCATTCTTCGTTGAACATTAAGACAGACATCAGAAATCTCCTGTGTCTTTGGTTTACTAATTCTGCAGTTGCATGTATCATGTAAATATTTTTTTAAATTTTGGAGCAAATTATTAATACCAAATAATAAGATTTGTTTTAGTATGTTGCTATGTATCTATATTTTGATTATTTTCATCCCTGTTACAATCCTCTCCCTTACCTCCCTCATTCCCAGATTACTTTCCTTCATTCTAGAAGTCAATCTTTTAGATTTCTTTTTTCCTCTTCCTCCACTTTTTTTCTTTTTTTCTCTTTTCTTTCTTCTTCCTAAATTGCTCAAATAAAAATAAAATGTTTGATATGTAACCTTGTGTAATGGCTTATTTTGTTAATATTGTTGTCTCCAGTATGATCTATTTGCCTATAAATGACATTTGATTCTTATTTATGAATGAGACATATATATATATATATATATATATTTTCCATTCTTCTGTTGATGAGAAGCTAGGCTGTTCCAACCTGTTTCATAAGCAAATAAGGAGAGATTAGAGAGAAGCCCACAGTTTTTGCATTAATTTGAAAACTAAAATGATTGCTCTTTGTGCTAGGATGGTGACAGAGAAAGTGATGAGGCAGATTCCAAATATATCCTATGTTCAGAATCAATATTATGGAAGGGAAATGAAATCAGATAGTAAATTCCAAAAATATATATTAAATATTTTCTTGAACAAAAAAAGGATAGTTTTCTATTATGGAATACTAAATGTATATACTTCCAGTACCTACAAAGAAGTTCCCCTGTAAAGACACATGTGTCAGTTATATATCTTAAACCTGTTAAATTATTGTCTGGAACACGGTGTTTGTAAAAATGCTTCATTATTATCTATATATATATATATAATTTGGAAGCAAAAACAGTTGCTTATAGTTTTCTGTACTGTACTATGATTTTCCAAAAATGATATTTATATTATATAGCATTCTGATCTGACACCCTGGACTCCATGATAATACCTTAAATTATTTCAGATAAATAATTTCCATTACATGAGCTATGCAGTGATGTAAGTAAATAATTGGCCAATTGCAAATGTAGCTTAAATATTTGTGAATGTTATTAAACTATATTATGCTTATTTCATGATGACATAAATGATCTCTAGTATATATCATACAGAAAGCAAGTAAGTCATAATTTAATTAAAATTTAACAGTTTCTTCAATTTAAATGTCTACACAATCATACACTCAGTAGAGTACTTTGTCAACAAAAACTGATAGCGTAATTTGCTTAAGTCATAGCAATGCATACAAATGAAAGTAAAGTAAAAACCATAACTTTCAAAATTCACTGTGAGAGGCACACATAACACTGTAAAATGACTAAGACTTGCAGGATGAGTGATGAGTCTAAACAACATGTTGAATAGTACATGTTCATTAAATCTTCAGTCTAATTGCAAAGAAAAATAACTAGAATGCCTACAAAGATTGATTCTAAATACTTAATTATTTTATTTTTATTTTAAAGAGAAAAAACAAAAAGTTTCAAAGCAGGTTAGTAAGAGAGTTACAATATTTAGTATAATGTATTTTGTTGTCTTTGTGGTAGTTATTCAGAGTAAATAATATAGGCATGATATCTTGTCCAAAAAATATTAGCACAAATCTTTCTTTTCAATGAACTAAGAGAAACTAGCTGTGTAAAAATTATAATGATCTTGTGTATAAAAATATATTTTTTTGTTTTTTCCCTTTCTTCCTTTGCCCTTTCCCCCATCAGTGTGTGTTTTCTTTTGAACAGTTTCTTACCAACTCACAATATCTATTGTACATTTTGGATCTTATTTACCCATTCAGTTTCTCACACTAGTGAGACAATACGATGCTTACACATATGGGTCTGATTTGCTTCACTTATGAGTACGATCTTGAGTTACATCCGTTTACTTATAAAAGTCTCCAGTTTACCTTCTTTATGGCTGAGTAGTATCCCATTATATTAAAAAATACATCTTTTTTATCCATTCTGTGGTTGATGGACATTTGGGTTGTACCCAAGATTTAGCTATTACAAATCATGCTGCTATAAACATGGCTGCACATATATTGCTGCAGTGTGATGTTTTTAATACTTCTGGGAAGCCACCCAAAACATGAATAACTGGGTCCAATGACCCCAACAATCCTAGTTTTCTAAGGAATCTCCACACTGGTTTCCACAGTGGTGGCACCAGTCTACACTCCCACCAACAGTGAAGAAGGGTTCATTTTTCTCCACAGCTTCATTGGCATTTGTTATTGGTTGATTTCTTGATGATAGCTAATCTTTATGGGGTGAGATGGAATCTCAGGTTGTTTTCATTTGCATCTCTCAAATGACCAATGCTGTTAAATGGTTTTTCATATATTTACTTGACATTTGTATTTCTTCATCTAAGAAGTATGTATTCATCTCAAATGCCCATTTCTGGATTGGGTCTTTGAACTTGGGGTGTTTGAATTTTTCAGTTCTTTATATTTTCTAGCTATGTAAGTCCTTTGTCTGGGGGGATAGCTGGCTATAATTTTTTCCCACTTTGTGGGTTGTCTTGTCATGCTGTTGGTGATATTTTTTGCTGTGCAAAAGCTTTTAAATAAGATGAAATCTCACTTTTTGATACTTTATAATATTTTCCATGCAGTCTGGATTTGTTCATGAAGTCTCTGCCTACACTTACATCTTTGAGATTTCTATGTATTTTCTCTTCCCGTAAATTTAGTGTTTCTATTTTAATATTTAGATCTTCGATCCATTTTGACTTTAGTTTAGTGCATTGTGATGGATGTGGGTCTAGCTTAAGTGTTTGGCATGTGGAAAGCCAGTGTTTCCAGCACCATTTATTGAAGAGGCTATCTTTCTTCCAGTGAACATGTTTGGCACCTTTGTCATAGATAAGGTGGCTGAGTGTGCTGGTAGTTATGTCTACATCTTCTATTCTTTTCCATTGATCCTCAGGTCTGTTATTTTTTGCCAATTCTATGCTAATTTTATCAAAGTAATTTCATAATGTAATTTTATGTCTGGGATTGACTTTTACTATTTTATGTCTCTTCTGGTTCCAAATAAATTTTAGGAATGTTTTCTCTAGAACTGTGAGGTGTGTCAATGTTTTTTTTTTGAAGACTTTTTTAAAAAAATGATTGTTTGGTCATTTTTATACCTAGATCTTGTAACCTGAACAACTACTTCTAAGATAACAATATGCACTATATTAACTAGTGTTAAATTTTTACTTTTTTTTGAAATTATGTATTATTTCTATCTTTTTGTCTGTTTTGTTTTTTAAAGTAAAAAATGTAAAGTAAAATATGGAACACTTCATGAATTTGTGTGTCATCCTTGTGCAGGGGCCATGCTAATCTCTCTGTATCATTCCAAATTTAGTGTATGCACTGCCAAAGCAAGAGGGATTGCATTAAATCTGTGTAGCAGTTTTGGGAGTATGGCCATTTTCACTATGTTGCTTCTTCCTGTACAAAAGCAAGAGACATCTTGCCATTTAGTGGTAGACTCTCTGATCTCCCTTTTTTTGAATACTGCAGTTTTCAATGTAGAGATCTTTTACTTCTTTTGTTAGACTGACTCCTGAGTATTTCATTTTTTTAGATGCTGTCATGAAGGGTGTGCTTTCTCTAAATTCTCTTTCTGTGACTTTTTTGCTCATGTATTGGAATGCTGTTGATTTTTGATTATTAACTTTGTATCCCACTATACTACTGAATTTGGATATCAAATCACAAGACTTTTGGTGGAGATTTTGGAATCTTTTATGTAGAGTATAATGTTATCTGCGAATAATGATAATTTAACTTCTTCTTTCCTATCTTTATTACTTTAACTTTTCCTCTTGTCTAATTGCTCTGGCTAATGGTTTCATAACTATATCAAATAGGAGTGGTGATAGTGGACATCCTTATCTGTTTCCTGATTTTAGATTGAAACCTTTCAGTTTTTGACCATTTAATATAATGTTGTTTTGTCATAGATGGCTTTTATCAAATTGCAGTAAAGACTGTCTATTCTAATTTTCTGTAGGATTTTTATCATGAATGAGTGTTGGACTTTGTCAAATGCTTTTTGTGCATCTACTGAGATAACCTTGTGCATTTGGTCCTTGACTCTGTTAATATGGTGTATTACATTTACTGATTTGCATACATTGAACCACCTTTGCATCCTAGGGATGAATCCTACTTGATCATAATGCATAATCTTCTTGATGATTTGCTGAATTCTGCTTGCCAGTATCTTATGAAGAATTTTTGCACCTATGTTCTTTAGGGAGATTGGTCTGTAGTTTTCTTTCTTAGTTGGGTTCTTCTCTGGTTTTGGAATCAGGGTAGTACTTGCTTCCAGTAATGATTTTGGAAGTACTGCTTCCCTTTCAATTTCTTTAGAGAGTTTCAGCATTAGTAGCATTAGTTCTCTAAATTTCTTGTAGAATTCAACAGTGAATCCATCAGGGCCTGGGCTATTCTTTGATGGTAAATTTTTAATTATGTTTTCAATTTCATTGTCTGATATTAGGTTATTTAGAATTTTTATATATTCTTGATTTAGTTTTTGCAATTTGATTGTGTCTAGGAATCTGTCCATTTCTTCTGTGTTTTTCAGCTCATTGCAATATAGGTACTTACAGTAGGTTTTGATGATCTGAATTTCTGTAGGCTTCATAGTGATTTCCCCCTTTTCATCCTTAATTGCTTGAATTTGTATTTTTCTTTCCTCTTTTTGGTGAGGTTGGCTAATAGTTTATCAATTTTATTTACTCTTTCACAGAACCAACTTTTTAATTCATTACTCTTTGTATTTTTTCTTACTCTCTATTGCATTAATTTCTGCTCTTATCTTTATAATTTACTCCCTTGTATAAAGTTTGGGTTTGATTTGTTCTTCTTTTTCTAGGAGTTTGAGGTTCAACATTAGGTTTTTATTTGATTTTGTTCTATTTTCTTGATGAGTGAGTTCACTGATATGAATTTCCCTTGTAGGACTGCTTTCATTGCATCCCATAAGTTTCAGTAAGTTGTATTGGCATTATTGTTTAATCATATATACAGTTTAATTTCATCTTTAATTTCCTCTGTGACCTATTGGTTATGAAGAAGGGTGTTCAATTTCCATGTGTTAATGTAGTTTTTGTGATTTCCTTTTTCATCTTTGATTTCCAGTTTTAATGTGCTATGGTCAGATAATATGCATAGAGTTATTCCAATTCCTCTACATTTACTTAAACATGCTTTGTTAGATAATGTATGGTCTACTTGGGAGACTGTTCACTGCACAGCTGAGAAGAGTGTGTATTCTGGTGTCTTGGGGTGGAACACCTACCAAGTCCATTTGTTCACAGGCTTTGATTAATTCTAATATTTCTCTGTTGCGTATCTTTTCTAGTTTTCCTGATATATTCTACCTATTTGTGAGAATGGAGTACCACTTTTCCCTTGTACAACTGTGTTAGTGTTTATTTGGTTTTTCATTTCTGTCAGTATTTGTTTTGTGTAGTTTGGTGAACCTGTGTTTGGTGCATAAATATTTATGATTGGTATCTCTGTTTGGAACTTTTCCTTAACAAGTATACAGTGACCTCCTTTAACTCTTTTGATCAGTTTTGGCTTGAAGTTTGCATTGTCTTCAAATTGCATAGCCACCTCTCCTTTTACCCGGGTTCCTGTGGCATACAGAATTGTTTTCCATCCTTTGATTGTTAGTCTGTCAATTTCTTTTTGGGTTATAATTTCAAAGATAGTGATGTTGCAATTAACTTTACACACTAGATCAAATACAATTTTAGGAAAACTAACATAAACTTCAACAAATAAATAATTCATATAAATATATGATTGGATTAAAGCAATCCATATAATATTTGATTAAAATATTTATATAAAATTTTACCTGTAAATTGAAACAATACATGATAAAATAACCTTAAAGTAGCAAAGAAATATTTAAGTTTGCAATTACAGTTTTGTGGTGGATTGACAACTGGTGGTCAACTTGTATCACCCAACTCAACTGAATCAGCATAGTGCTGATTCATGGGTGGGGAAGGCCCACCTGAGGATTATTGCCAACAACATAAAAAGGAGGTCTGGACAGAAAGAAGCAGTGCTGTTAGTTATCATGGTACTGTTAGCGCTCCAGGAGGATCTTGTCATGCTAACTTTCCTGATATGAACTCAACTGTTTTCATCATCAGAGGAGCTCAGGACCTTGTCATCACTGAGATTGGCTGTGGCTCACTTTGGGGGAGCTCTGTTCCTTAATTTGAGCATCACTTTCTGGCTCCAAAGAGGAAGACAGTGTGCTGCTCAGTCTCCTGGAGAAGCTTGTTGTGCTGACTTTCCTTATATGAACTAGGCTATTCTCAACATCAGGGAAGCCCAGGACCTCACTGTCACTTAGTGTAGTTCTGGTACTTTCCAGGGGAGCTTTGGTACTTACTTTGAGCATTGCTTCCTGGCTCCAGTGCAGATCCCTCAGCCTATTGGCACAGATCCTTCATTTCACTGGTGTAGACTTTCTGACTTCCATCATTGATCTTTGGGCCTTCCAGGAACAGATCTGTGAAACAGACTTGCATGAGTCATTGTCATTGGCTCTAGGCATCCATTTAGATTTTTGGGAGGCATTGTCATAGGCTCTAGATCTTCAGATGGACTCTTGCAGGACATTGCTATGGGATTCAGGGCCCTAGCTGGAATCTATGGGTATTTAGTGTATAGACAGATATCCTGCACTCTTTGTATTTGACTCTGTGTGTGACTGTTATAAAATAATCCTATAAATTATGTGTCCTGTATTGTATTGTTTTCCTTATAAACCCTGACTACGACAAGATTGTATATATAGAATATTTTTTTAAAATAAATTTTTGTTTTTCTTCTTGACCTAAGTTTATGGAATGCCACATATTTCAAAGGTATCCTCTGTCATTATTTTGCAACTTTTTACTGTTAAAAATGTAAAACTAATGAGGCAAACAGTTCAATAATTTATTAAAACCATAAAGACAATACAAGAAGGGCAAAGAAGCAGGTGACGGAACCTTTTGCTGTGGGTTGACATGTTCAGCAGGTACACACCTAACACATGTTGCTACATACAGATTTTTAACTCAGTAAATTCAAAATATTTCAGTTTGAACACATTACTCATAAGAGTCTTCATTTTTCCCATATATTGAGAATATGTTCATCAGGCAGATTTCAATTATGAAGACATTCTTAGATGTTAAAGATTTTAATACAGAAAGCAGCAACAGTTACACAGGAAATGATAGAAATCATATTGAACAGTATAAACACTAAGAACAATTTATATAAAAGAACAGGTACACAATGTCAGTTATTGGTATTGTATTTCCGTTTTCATTAATAATTTTTATTATTTGTCAAATTGTGACATATACATTTTCCTGTAACTTAATTCTACTTTAACATTGTAGTTTATTATGCATCAAAACTGGAGAACTACTGGTTTCTTCATTTTTTTTTTTTGGTTTTTTGAATGTTGGCCAATTAAATTTATCAAAAGAAATTCATAAACATGAAGGAATAATCTTCAAAAACAGTATGCATTAAAATATGTTAGAAATTCAGGTCTTCTGATAATAATGGCCCTAAAAAATTTACATCCACTTCCCAATCGGCTGATCATGGTGTTATTATATATCTAGTTTAGTTGGGAGAAATTAGTCATAAAATTTCAGCAAATTAATCAGGGTTATGTACTAAAATGTTCCCAGATCTAGATTCTAAGTGTTAGAATGTTTGATTTGAAAGCATAACTACACTCAACTTCACTGCCTTTATTCTCTGTATTATAAACACAGTGAACTATGAAAACACAGTACCTATTCATTATAAACTTTTCTAAAATTGGAATAATCATGAAGATTGCATGATGGTTTTCAAACAGAAAGCATATATTCTTCTTTACACATTAGTTGTCCTTAAAAAAGCCACAAATATTTAAGCCATGGATTTCACATGTACTTGATGATTTTCGGTTGCAGTATGCATTTCTTAAACAATACTCATGGGCATGTCCGAGATCGTACTTAGTTACAAAAAGGGTTACTGGAGCAGAACAAAGAGATGTCATTGCTTTCAGAAAGAGACTGAAAAAATTCCCACAAGGAAAATGAACAGACTATAAATGCCTAGCAATACTATTATTTTAATGGCATGGTGCCCTCTCTCTTCTGCAGGACTCTAAGGACAGCATTTTTCACCTCTTTGTTTCTGAGACTGTAGATGAGAGGATTCAGCACGGGGATCACAATAGTGTAAAAGACAGAAGCCACCTGATCCTTTCCCAAGGAGTAGGACTTCTTCAGTTTTAAATAAGTAAAGATCATAGTGCTATAAAAGATGGTGAGTCCCAGGAGATGGGCGGCACAGGTAGAGAAGGCTTTTTTCTTTCCTGCAGTGGAATTAATTTTCAGGATAGTGGAGAGAATGGACACATAGGATCCAGATATGGTGATAAGGGACAGAGTTAGGTTTGAACTAGCAACAATTAATATCATGATTTCAACCTTATATGTATCACTGCAAGACAGGGCTAAAATCGGGGATGAGTCACAGAAAAAGTGATGGATGACATTAGAGTTGCAGAAATGCAGTCTGCTCATGTAAACCATAACAGCAGTAGAATCCACAAAACCAATCATACAGGAGTGAGCAAGCAGGGCGTGGCACAGTCTTGTGGACATAATGACGGGATAGTGCAGAGGTTTGCAGATAGCTACATAGCGATCATAGGCCATAGAGGAAAGAAGAAAACATTCAGTAGCAACCAAGAGGACAAGAAAGTACATCTGGGTGAAGCAACCCAGGAACGAGATGCTTTTGATGGAAGTCAATAAGTTCTGTAAGGTTTTAGGGGTAATGGTGCTTGAGTAGCTAAGGTCGAGAAATGATAAGTGAGTGAGAAAAAAGTACATGGGGGTGTGAAGATGGGGATCCAGGCGAATGATCAGTATCATCCCTGCGTTCCCCAGCACCGTGACCAGGTAGATCAGGAGGAAGAGCAGGAAGAGGACCAGCTGTGTCTCTTCACAATCTGCCAGTCCCATGAAGATGAAGTCAGGCACATTGGTGGAGTTCCGTCTACTCATTGTGTAATGTTTTAAACGTGTGAGAAATCAAACTTAATTCTTAGCTGGAATGATTTGAAAATTATTGTATAAATTGCCCAGTATTTTTATAGTTATTTCCCAGAAATTAATTAAAATTTACCAAATGAGACTGAAAACATTCAATTTCCAAGTGTACATATGCTTGCAAATTGATGTCATCATACAATATAATGTATAGTAACTCACTATAGAACTGGAATGTACCTGATATATTCCACAGGCTTTCCTTCATTAACACACTTGATCTTCATGAAAATATTATCAGCTGCTGCTACTAACATACTGCAGGTGGGGAAAAGGGCCAAGACAGTGATTTACCAAAATCAGAACAATTAAATTTTGTCATTGCCTCACTCTATTTCCTTTCACAGTTGTTTCAGCAAACCTAAGCAATGTTACACAGTAAAAAAAGATAAGCAGTTTTAATGTATCAGCCATTGACCCTTCATACCCAATATCATTTGATATCACTCACAAATAATAAAGTTCTCTTTAAAGATCTAGTATTATAGAATAAAAGTATGAAAACCTATGTTTTCTTTACTTGATTATTCAAAACCATTTTCCCCAAAATTGTAGTTTAAAATATACACATTACTTGTATAGTATAATTCCACCAACTTTACATTTCTGTTTCTACAAATCCTGGCATTTCATAGGATAAAGTCCAAATACTGTGTGCATACAAATTCTTTTGGAAAAGTCCTCATTTTGGTTCATCAAATTTGAAACCACCTAATTTTAAGAATAATACTTACTGTGACCCAAAAGTGGTGAAAAATCTTCAAATATTGTCTGTCCAGAAACCTGCCAACCATTAAATTATTCTCAAAAATAAAATATGAAATGCATTTAAAATCTGAAAAATTTCCATAATGTTGTTGTACATTCATTGTTTTATTATAAAGTAAATTAATCTAGAAATTGCATCCAGGATTTGATGAAATTGTAACCTCTCAGGGTATCTTAAAAGAATCTGAGGGAGTAAGTCAGCATATAAACAGAAAGGTGTGTGCCTTGCTTCCAGCCTGATAATTCCAGAGTGCCTTATTAATGGGCATTGAAGACAATGCGACCTTTGTTCACCCTAAGGGACCAATTTCTAAGCAAGTTTACTTGGAATGCTTCCAACTGTAAAAGATTGAGAACTAAGTGAGCAAAGGGGTAGCTTTTTCCTTTGAACAGGATTTACAGTAAAAAGCATGATCACTTTGTATTCTTTGTGATGCATTAATTTTTAATAAAAATATTTTAATAGACACATAATATAAAATATAAATATTTAAATTGTACTGTTACCAAATCAGGAAAATTTGACCAAGTTGTAAGAAAAGAAATTTCCAGAAAAATCTTCACTTATTTTATGAATACTACTACTAAGAATATACTGTCAAATTTTTCACTATGAAACACTTCATATTCCAGATCAAGAATCTGCCACAGGAGCAAAACATGCTTATTTAAAAATAGAATACATCAACACTCACAAATATAATTGAAAACAATTCAAATGTTTACAGGTTTTGTGAACATAAGTATAACTTCTCCCGATCACTTCCTTGTATTACATAATGATTATATAGATAAGTGTACATTTGCAAAATTGTTATGAGTATGTAATGATATCTTCATCTTACAAGTAAAGTTTTATAAAGTGGAATGAGTTACACTGTGTTAATCATTCATTAGCCCACACCTTCATGCAGTATGTATTCCATGTGCAGTGCTAGGTAGGGCTAGTATATGGTCTATTTTAGAGAATGCACCATATGCAACTGGGAAGAATGTGTATTCTGATGTTCAATGCAACACTCTGTAAATGTCTACTAAGTGCCTTTGTTTACAGGTTAGATTCAGTTCTAGTTTTTTTTTTTTTTTTTTTTGACTTTTGAATTTGTTTTTCGGTCTCTTTATGACAATCGGGTATTAAGGTCCCCCTTTATAGCTGTGTTGTTACTTATATGTTTTTTCATGTCTATTAATATTTATTTTATGTACTTGGGTGCTCCTGTATTTGGTGCATACATATGTATGAAGGTTATTTTCTCCTCTTGAATTTTTCCCTAACCAGTATGTGATCATTTAATCATTCTTGGTTTGAAGTTCACGTTTTCTGCAAACAGAATAGATTCCTCTGCTTTTTTTCTGGGCTCCTGTTGCATGGTG
>RJWM01034484.1:8727-19773 GCA_004363535.1 Dasyprocta punctata | reverse complement strand
CCCGGTACACAGCCGGGTCTCTGGACCCCCTCAGGGCCCCTGTGACCGAAGGGGGTCTCTGGGACTCGGGGCTGGGCCAGCTTGGAGGGGACCGGACATGCAGGGGTCCATTAGCGCATGGGCACTGGGGTGGGGCGGCCGCGCTGGGCGGGGCTCCGCGACACCGCCTCCCCGCCTTGTTTCCTGGCAACCTGCTAGCGTTTGCAGGGAAGACCAATTTGGCGGGAAGCTGCCTGCAGAGGTCCAGTCTGCGCAGGTTCAGTAGGGGAATTGTTTGCGTCGTGGGAGTGAAAGGGGTGGAGCTTCTTGGCGTCCTCCTTTCCAGGAACCATCTTGCAGTTCTCGTGGAGGCGGTCTCCAAGGGGAAGACAAAAGACAGCCATGCTGGCCCCTGAAGGCAGTGCAGGTGGAGCGGAGGGCCACAGAGATGACCAGCATGGCCAGCAAATGCTTGATGACCAGTGTGGTGCGGGAACCCAGGAAGGTACTGAAAAGCAGGATGACGCGGGCCCAGCAGGTTCCCCTGATGATGAGGGCCTACCTGCTCCAGTCCGTGTGCCCGTTTTGCTCGTACCTCATGGCCCATGGCCGGGTTGGCAGGCTGAGCTTGTCGTCAGTAGGCCGTCGATGCACTTGCATGAATTGTATCCTTCAGGACGTGGCGCCGTGGCCCTGGGGCCTGGGGGCGGGGGGAGGCGACGGAGCTGGGCCCGGCCTCTTCGAGGGCGGGGGGGCAGGGGCGGAGGGCAGGAGAGGGGGTCCGGGGCCGGAGGTCGCGAGGGGCCCACGGCGGCGGCGGGGCACAGGAGCCGGGCTGGGGGCCCGGGCGAAGGGGGCGAGGGAGGGGAGCCGGGGCGGAGGGGAGGGAGGGAGGGACAGCCGAGAGCCGCCGGGACGGGACTGGCCGGAGGGCCTGGGGGGCCGGGCCGGGCCGGGCCCGTGGGTGGAGGATCGCGCCTTAACCTCGCTCATCAGCAGCCTCAGCGCGCCGTTCCTGACTCCCACAGCGGCGGAGGTCGGCCTAGGATTCCTGGCTCCTTTTCAGGAATACTCGGATGTTCAGAGCAAGCTGACTGTGAATGGCAGCTGCCTAGTTGTGTCAGTCCTACAAGGGGTTGGGCTTCTGGGGAGGGAAAGGTGGCCCTAAGTATACCGAAGGGCACTGTATGGGTGCTGGGTGGCAACTAAGTGTTGGGTCTAAACAGAGGGTGAAGAGACTATTACCTAGGTTAGTGTCCTGACTTGACTTTTGTTTTCTCTCACTCTTAGGAAATGGATTTCCCAAGACCCTGACCGTCTCCACACAGCGTTCACCTCCTTCCTTAACAGCCTTTTCCTCATATTCCAGATGATGGAGCACTTGGGGCCCCAGTTTTCCCCTGGGTGGTGATAGGAAAAGGAAGCTGAAGCCCTGTGTGTCCCTTGCCAGGCTGCACGCATCTTTCCCTAGGCCCTCTGTTCCTGAGTTAATTGCTATGTTCTGTGTAGATTAGTTTTTTCCGCCTTTGCTAGTTGCTCATTGGGTGCTCGGGGCCCACTCGTTTTGTTTCCCTGTTGCTGGACAAGAGACGCGATTAAGCGTGTGTCGCTGAAAAGAATAAAGCTGAGCAACGATTCCGTGCCCGAGTTTCTTTCAGCTAAAGCATCTCCCTGGTTTCTAGCTTTTGTCCTCTGAGGACGATGCCACCTTCTCACGGGGGAGCACATACTTAGGGACGGAGGTAGAGGTGGAGCTAGTGAACGCAACAGCTGGTGTAAGTAGCATTCGCAGCCCATGGACCCGAGGCCAGAAAGGCGAGCATATCATGCTGCTGGGAGCGCGGCTTGCTTCTGTGCCTCCTCCTCCTGCAGGGCTCAAAGCAAGGCACGGAGGAAGGGGCCCCAGAAGCATTCTGAGCATCCTGGCCCAGTGACAATGCCCAAGTGGCCTCCTCAATGACACCCTGCACTAGGCCCACACCCAGGGCCCCAGGCTGAAGCCAGCTTCTGCCCTTGATGGGAGGAAAGCTCACGATGCAGAATTGCTTGTCCTCACTGATTCCAACCGCCTCGGCTGATGCTGGGTGTGAGACCGATGATCACTCCAGATAGTGGCGCCACACGCGCTTTGGATACGGGGCCTCTCTGTCCTGGGTACTGAGGGGCTAGGGAGAAGGGTGCCCTGGACAGGGCAATGAGAGGAGGATCCAGTCCTTCAGTGGAGAGCGCCCAGTCCTCAGCCTCCCTGCCCTCCCACACGCCTCAGCTCAGCCCCCACCCTGCCCCCTGTGGCTTCTGCTCATTTCTCATGGTTCCAGTCTGTTACCTTTGAAAAAGATTTTAACAACTTGTCCTTCTGAGCAGCAACCAGAAGGAGTGATTCTTTCAGGATTCGTGGTATTGATGGGAGGATAGACTAGCCTTCCAATATGAATACGCATGTCACGATGAACTACAAGCACAGCTGAGGAGGTTGAATCAAGGGGAATTTTAAAGGAAAAAACAGGGTGGAGTACATGAGATACTTAGAAATCCAGTAAGCCCTGGTCACCATATGCCATAATAAGGTCACCCTCGTCAAAGGCTGAAAAGGCAGCTGCTAGGCAAATGTCCTTGCAGAAGTGTTTCTTCTATCAGGTCCTAGTGGCCTTTGTGTGAGTCTGTGTTTCTGCAAAGGGTCTTGGGATGGGGACTCTTGGGCAGCCTCCTGAGATAACCTGTGCCTCAGTACCTTCCGGCTCTATTTATTCACATTCTTCGAGGATCCTTTTGACCATCTCGCACCACATGCATTTAACTCAGACATGTTATGCTGCAGAATGTGGACTTCGTGCATTCTGGAAACCACTACCCACTGTAAAATCATAAAAATATTTACTGACGATAATTTGGCACTTTAAAATTATCTTCTACTGGAAATTTATATTGGTGTGAGAAATGACTTGAATCAACTGCCCAAAGGTTTCTTGATTCCCAACCTCATTTATGGACTGAGGCATGTTTTAGCCACTGAGTGGAGAATATCTTGATTAGGGAAACCCTGTCTCACTAGGAAACATACTCTGCTTTTTCTGCCTTCTATTATTTGAGTGCCTCAGGGAGCTATGATGAAGTTTAGGATGGTTCCAGCAATAAGGTGATGTCAATTTTTTTTAAAAAAAATTGTTGTTTGTTTGCTGAGACAGATTCTTGCTATGTAGTTCAGGCTGGCTTTGAACTCTCTATGTAGCCCAGACTGGCCTCAAATTCACGGTGACCCTCTGGCTCAGCCTCCTGAGGGCTGGTACTACAGGTGTGTGAGCCACCAGACTAATGTGATTTCTTTACTTTTTTTATTAAAAGGAAAAAAATTCAAAACAAGGTAATAAGAGGGTAACAACTGTTAGTACATTGCGTATTGTTATTAAAATAGTTACTGAAAGTACAAGATATCAGCATTTCATTGTCCAAATGGTATGCACACAAACCTTTCTTTTCAATGAACTAAGAGAAATTAGTAGTATAACTATATATATATAGAAATATATATAGTAGTTCTTATACTACTAATTATATATATATATATATATATATATATATATATATATATATGGCTTTTCCCTTCCTTCTTTTCCCCATTCCCCCATTCTAGTTTCTCTTTCCATTAGAAGTTTCTTCCCATTTTACAGTATCTACTGTACATTTTGGATCTTATTTACTCTTTCTGCTTCTCACACTAGGGAGACAATATGACGTTTACACGTGTGCATCTGGTTTATTTCACTTATGAGTATGGTCTCGAATTGCAGCCATTTACCTATAAAAGTCTCCAGTTTATCATTCTTTGTGTCTGAGTAGTACTCCGTTGTATTAAATGACCATATCTCTTTTTTATCCATTCTTCGGTTGATGGGCATTTGGGTTGTTTCCAAGATCTAGCTCTTATAAATTGTGCTACTTACAAACATGGGTGCACATACATCGCTATGGTATGATGTTTTTAATTCTTCTGGGAATATGCCCAGAAGAGGGATAGCTGAGTCAAATGGAACCTGCAATCCTAGTTGACTGAGGAATCTGCACACTGATTTCCACAGTGGTTGCACCAGTCTACACTCCCACCAACAGTGGAGAAGTGTTCCTTTTCCCCCATAGCCCCTCCAGCACTTGTTACTGGTTGATTTCTTGATACTAGCCATTCTTTCTGGGGTGAAATGCAATCTCAGTGTTGTTTTAATTTGCATCTCTCGAATGACCAGTGATGGTGAACATTTTTTCACATATATATTTGCTATTTGTATTTCTTCATCTGAGAAGTGTGTATTCATCTCAGATGCCCATTTTTAGATTGGGCCTTTAAATTTGAGAGGTCTGATTTTTTTGACTTCTTTATCTGTTCGCAATTGTAATCCTTTGTCTGAGGAGCAGCTGGCAAGCAATTTTCACACATTGTGGGTTGTTTTTTCACTCTGTCGGTGAGTGCCAAACCTTCTCTCGCTGTGCAAAGGCTTCTTAGTAAGATGAGACCCAACTCTGATGATTCTCTGTGATAGTTCCTGTGCAGCTGGGGCTTCATTCATAAATTAGTTGCCTACGCAGCATCTTCAAGAGTTTTACCTTTTCTATCTTCCAGCTGATCTAATGTTTCTGCCTTAATGTTTAGATTTTTGATGCATTTCAAATTTAGTTTAGTGCATGGTGAAAGGTATGGGTCCAATTTTAATCCTTGGCATGTGCAGCACCAGTTTTGCCAGCACAATTTATTGAAGAAGCCATCTTTCTTCCAGTGTATGTGTTTGTCACCTCTGTCAATGATAAAGTGGTTAAGTACGTCCAAAGTTGTTTCTGCATCTTCTAATCTGTTCAACTGATCTTTGGGTCTTTTTTTTTTTTTTTGCCATTGCCATGCTGTTTTTATCACAGTAGCTTTATAGTATAATGTCAAGTCAGGCATTGTGATGTCCCTTGACTTTCCTGTGTTGCCCAGAATTGCTTTTGCTATTCTAGGTCTCTTCTGGTTCCAAATGAATTTTAGGATTGTTTTCTCTAATTCTGTGAGACGTTTTATTGGAATTTTGATCAGAATTGCATTAAATCTGTATAACAGTTTTGGAAATACAGCCATTTTCGCTATATTGGTTCTTCCTACCCAAGAGCAAGGGAGGTCTTTCCATTTTCTGATATCCTCTTCAATATCCTTTTTCAGAGTACTGTAATTTTCAATGTAGAAGTCTTTTACATCCTTCGTTAACGTTGATTCCTAGGTATTTCATGTTTTTGGATGCTGTTGTGAAAGGTGTTGTTTCCCTAATTTCTCTCAGTGAGTTTATTTTTTGTGTACAGGAAGGCTATTGATTTTTGAGTGTTGACTTTGTATCCAGCTGTGCTACTGAATTTGTTTATTAGATCTAGAAGTCTTTTGGTGAAGTTTTGGGGGTCTTCTATGTAGAGTATCATGTCACCTGCAAATAACCATCGTTTAACTTCTCCTTTTCCCCTCTTTATTCCTCTTATTTCTCTCTCTTGTCTAATAGCAATCTGTGGCTAAAGTTTCCCGGACTGTGTTGAGTAAAAGCAGAGACAGTGGACATTCTTGTCGTGTTCCTGATTTCAGAGAGAAAGCTTTCAGTTTTTGTTCATTTAGTATGATGTTGGCTGTTGGCAATTTTCTGGAGGGTTTTTATCATGAATGGGTTATGTGTTTCTGAATTTCTTGTGGTTTCTTTTGTCATTGATTTCCAATTTCATTGCACTATGGTCTGATAATAGCATAGGATAATTTCAGTTCATTTGCATTTACTTAAGCATGTTCTATGAGCTAATATATGGTCTACTTTGGAGAACATCCCATGTGCAGCTGAGAAGAATTGTATTCTGATACTGTGGGGTGGAACACTCTGTAGACATCTACTAAGTCCATTTGTTCAAAAGTTTGGTTCAATTCTAATATATCATTGTTGACTTTTTTGTCTAGTTGATCTGTCTTTTCGTGACACTGGAATATTGAGGTCTCCCAATATAATTGTACTAGTGCTTATTTGATTTTCCATGCCCGTTAATATTTATTTTATATAGTTGGATGCACTGGTGTTTGTTGCATATATATACTTATGATTGTTATCTCTTCCTCTTGAATTATTCCCTTTCCATGCTCTTAGTGATCTTTTTTGTCTCACTTACTCAGTCTTGGCTTGAAATTTACTTTGTCTGCAAATAGAACAGCTACCCCTGCTTTTTTTCTGGGTTCCTGTCCCATGGAGTATTGTTTTTCATCCTTTGACTTTCAGTCTCTGAATTTCTTTTTGAATTAAATGTGTTTCTTGTATGCAGCATATTGCTGGATCTTGCTTCTTGATCTATTCTGCCAGTCTGTCTCTTTTGATTGGTGTGGTGAATTGATAACTGGTGGCCAACTTGTAACACCAGCTGAACTGAATCAGTGTGGTGCGGACTGTGGCTGGCCCACCTGAGGACTGTTGCCAAGATAAAAAGGAGAAGTGGAGAGATAGAGGTAGTGTTGTTGGTTCTCCATGGTCCTGTTGCCATTGGTTCTCCTGAAGGAGCTTGTCAAACTTCTTTCCTGATATGAACTTGACTGTTCTCATTGTCAGAGGAGCTCAGGAAGTTGTCTTCACTGACAATGGCTGCTGTTCCCTTTGGGGAAGCTCCGATCTTTACTTTACCTCTTCCTGGCTCCAGAGGGGAAGATGGTGTGCTGTTCAATCTCCTGGAGAAGCATGTCGTGCTGGCTTCCTGATATGAGCTCAGCTGTTCTCATCGTCAGAGGAGCTCAGGACCTCATCATCACAGAGGATGGCTGTGGTACTTTTCAGGGGAGCTGTGGTCCTTACTTTGAGCATTGCTTCCTGGCTCCAGTGCAGAATCCTCAGCCTACTGGCACAGATCCTTCATCCCACTGGCATAGACTTTCTGGCTTCCACCACTGACCTTTGGGCCTTCCCAGCACAGATGTATGAAACAGACTTGCGTAAGACATTGTCATGGACTCTAGGCCTCCAGCTGGACTCATGCAGGATGTTGCTGTGGGATCCGGGCCCCGAACTGGATTTTTTTGGGTTCCTTAGCGTGTGAACAGATTTCCTGCACTTTTCATGTTTGACGCTTTGGGTGACTATTAGAAAATAATTCTATAAATTTTGTGTCCTGTTTCCTTGCAAATCTTGTGTACAACAATTGATGAATTGAGACCATAAACATTGATGGTTATAACTGACATGTATGGACTTATTCTTGCCATGTTATGTTCCTGTTGTTGGCTCCCTCTCTTTTGTCCTCTCCTTCTGTTTGTTTGCCTTGCCTGGTAGGTTCCTTCTCTTGGGGTTCACGGAGTGGTAGTCCTTGTTGTCTCTTTCTAGAATGTCCTTCAAAACATTTTTGAGTGCTGGTTTGGTGGTCATAAATTTCCTCAGATGTTCTTTGGCATGGAAGTATCTTATTTCCCCATCAGTTTTGAAAGATAGTTTTGTGGGGGTACATCAATCTGGGTTGAAGTTGTTTTCCTTTAGAACTTGAAGTATTTCCCTCCAAGCTCTCCTTGACTTGAGGGTTTGTGCTGAGAAGTCAGCTGTGATTCTGATGGGTTTTCCTTTATAGGTGATTTGTTTCTTTTTCCTTAAAAGCTTTTAACATTCTATTCTTGTGTTGAATTTCTGGAATCTTGACTATAATATGCCTGGTTGTAGATTTTTTTTTAATTGTAGGTAATTGGAGTTCCATATGCCTCACTTATCTGCATGTCAAATTCTTTTTCTCTACCAGGGAAATTTTCTGCCATAACATCTGTGAACAGTTTATTTTTATATCATTTGTGCTATCTCCTGCTGTTTTCATTGACTTCAATTAATCTTAAATTATTCTTCTTTGCCACATCTAGCAGTTGCTGGTTGATTCTTTGTGGTACTGTACTATTTTTAAGAAAGCCGGGTGTGGTGGTGTAAACCTGTGATCCCAGCACTTGGGAGACTGAGGCCAAAGGATCGTTGTGAGTTCAAGACCAGCCTGGGTTACAAAGTGAACTCAAGGCCAGCCTGAACCACATAACGAGACCCTGTCTCAAACACACACACACACACAGAGAGAGAGAGACACAAAGAAATCTTTCTTTTCATGATCACTAGTTGCAAACCTATCTTCTATATCTGAGATCCTGTCCTCATATTGGCTTAATCTGCTATGGATACTTTCAATGGAACTTTTATTCTCCTGGATATCTATTTGAATCTGCCTTAGGGATTCCATTTCTTTCCTATGCTGAGCATTCATGGCTTCCATAATTTTCTTATGCCCCTCTATTTTTTTTTGTCTGTATCTGCTCTAGAGTCACTAAGCCTGGTTTTCATTGTGGACATCATCTCTGCAGTTATCTGAAAACTTATTTCTGATTTGATTTTTTTCTGGAGCCCCACTCAATTGCTTTGTTGTTACCACTTCAGAGAGGCCAAGTGGGTGGCTTTCAGATTGTCCCACCTCATTGCCCCCTGGGTTTGCCTTTGATGAGCTGGGTATCTGGGGTTGCATCTTGTTTAAGAGTCTTTTCATTTTCTTTTCTTTTCTTAGTTTAATTCCTGGGGTAATGCTTGTAAGTTGCCTATGGTGGATTGCTTTATTGCTAGTCTTTAGGACCCTTAGGAAACGATTACTTCTCTAAGGTGTCTTCTAGGTGTAGCTGGTTTTTGGGTTTCGAGTCTGTTGCAAGATCCTACCTCTTCAATATGTGAAGTTGCTGCCCGTTTGGCCCAGCCCCCAGTTCTTTGGCACTGGGCCACTGTATTTTCTGTGACCCTTAGTCAATCTCAGTCATGGAATACCAGGAAGAACGGTTGTTTAAAACAGTTATATCACTTTTGGTTATAGTGGTACCATCAGCAATGACCATAGCATCAAACACAGCCTAGAAAATGACAAACTGAGGTAACCATTAATTTTCCACCTTTAATGTATGAACTAGATTTATGGTTATGTAACAAAATCTAAAACAAACCAGAAAATTACATGTAGTATACAAATTCTTAATATATCAATTTTGCCCTCGGAGTCAAACTTTAAATGGGTTAGAGAGAAAATAGAGAAGTGGAAGAAAAGGAAGAGATTAGAAGTAAGGCTGGAGGACAAAGAGGGATCAGGCTGACTTTGGGAAGCTGGTCCAGAAGACTGGAGAGAAACAGAGGAGGAAGAGTAAATCACATTCATACTCATATAAAAACAAGATCAAAGCCGGGCATGGTGGTGCATGCCTTTAATCCCAGCACTCGGGAGGCTGAGGTAGGAGGAGCGTTGTGAGTTCGAGGCCGGCTTGGGCTACAGTGCGAGTGCAAGGCCGGCCCGAGCTACACAATGTGACTCTGCCTCAAAAAAACCAGGGCTGGGAGTTTGGCTCAGTGACTTAAGTGCCTGTCTGACAGGTGCGAGGTTGTGAGTTCAATTCCCAGTGCTGCAAACAAACAAACAAAAAATAAGATAGAGCAATGGAGGAGAAAAAAATCACCACCGCAATAAAAAACAAATGATGGGGGAGGGAGAGAGAAAGAGAGAGAAGAGAAGAGAAGAGAAAAAAGTAAAAATAAAAGTCCACTTCCAGGTTTGTTTCTGCTGTCACTGGTAGACAACACGTAGGGACAGAGTCCTGATCTGTGTTGATTTATCCCAGCAAGCCAGCAGTAGCTTTTTGGTGGGGTAGTGGATCATCTCTGCAAGCTTGCACCTTCTGGCGAGGACCAGACTCATTGGGCCTGCAGTCATCAGTGCAGCTTCCGCAGTTGTAAGCCCAACTGGGAGCTGCTAGATGGAGCCTGCAGCCACTCTGAATTCTGAGCTCAGTCAGCTCCTCTCCAAAATGGCTCCTGGCCAGTCTCTCCCATGGAACAACTGAGCCCTCAGTACTACTCACTGCCAGCTAATGCAGACCTTCACATCTGCCATTCCCATCCGCTGCTGTGTCTCTCCACGGAGGCCTCTGGGGTCTCCAGCAGTCACCGTGTGTCTGCAGGTTTTAACCACTCCTCTCACCCAATGAGTCCCATCTCAGGGAGAAGGCTCTGCTAACTATCTCCTTCTTCTTTATTGAAGTTTCTCTCTTGACTCTCTCTGTGGGCTTCAGTTCTTGCTCCAGATCCTTTCTGGGTCCAAGGGACCCACTTCCCTCCTTCTTTTCTTTCTTAAGTTGCTATATTCCTGTGTCTGGATGGCGACTCCCAGAGAGACACTTTCTCTGCTGATTACCACTCTTGTCATCTTGGTGCTCCCCCTCCCAATACTATGTACACACAGACACACAGACACACACACATACACAGAGAGAGAGAGACAGACAGAGACAGAGACAGAGAGAGAATCTGAGTTAGGTCCAGGGCTCCAGGAACACTGAGTAATGTGATTTCTAACAGCAGTCTACAACAGTATTTATATGTTAGGTAGTGAGGCAGAGATGTTTTTGAAAACCATTTTCAAATGTAGGTAGGATGTCAAATGTTTCAGTATGCTTATCTGCTTATCTGTGTATTTATTTTAAATAAATGGCCAACACCCCAAGTACTATTATTTGAGTAGTCCATTTCACCCCTCACTGTTTGCATACGTGACCTTTCATATACACTGAGTTACCACAAATTCTTGGCATTAGTTCTGATCTCTGTCCCATCCTATGGGTAACATACACCAAAAACAAACTTTAGCTTTCAGGATTGTTTCTAACAGGTAAGACTAGGTCTTTGTTATTGCTCACATTTCTGAAGCATTTGTCTATTGTGCATTTTTGTCTCGAAGATGAAATACAGTATCAGCTGTCAAGTTTTGTCGCGCGCTTGTCCCGGCCGGCAGGAAAACACACACGACTCAGTGCAGCAGTAGGCAAGCTTTAATCGTCCCCGGTAAGGTACGCCCGAGAAGCCTCACATGCGTCCGTCCGTGACGGCTCCTTCCGTGCTTCTCCCGCCGCGCAGGGCGGGAACCCACATAAATACCGTCTCATCCTCCAATCAGATCATCTCGGGGGGTACATTATCATTGGTTGGTGTCATTAGTAACTGGGCAGAGATCATCTACAGCGGGGTTGTAACAGGAAACGAGCGC
>RJWM01034483.1:0-19674 GCA_004363535.1 Dasyprocta punctata | reverse complement strand
AAAAAAAAAAAAAAAAAAAAAAAAAAAAAAAAAAAAAAAAAAAAAAAAAAAAAAAAAAAAAAAAGGAAAGAACTGAGTTAGTTAACATGAAAGCATGAAAGTGCTTTGAAAATGTCAAGTGTTATATAAATATAAAGCACAATTATCACAGATTTATTAGCTATGTCTTGGCACTATGAATGGGAAAGACTGAAGGTTTTAATTGAGAAGAAAGAGGAATGGTAACCTTTTTCATGGAAGATAATCCAGAACTTATGTTGTATAGTGCTGTGGTTAACTGGTTGGGATTGGACCTGTTGAGTAATTAAGGTCAGTAATGGTTGGCAATTTCTTATCACTTGTCACATTAAATGGCTTACAATGAACCGAGGCTTAGAGAGAATGTAAACTTTTGTATGACCTACAGATAGATGAAAAACAAATAGGTTACAGTTGCTGGGAATGAATGAGAGGTGAACATGTTGAAAACTGGCAAATAAAGAGAAAGTTTGGAACACAGTTCACAAAGCTGAGGTGCCCAGTTCAAAACTAATGAACTTTTCTATTTTGTATAAAGAGCAAATATGGTTTCATACATGTAAAATGCAAATACTGGCTAACTGTCTCATCTTCTCTCTCCCTCTCTTTTCTTCTATACTGCCCTCCCTCCCTCTCTCCCTTTCTCCATGGAGTTCCTACAAATCTCAATAGCTGTAATTATGATTGATTGATTTTCATCAACTCTGCATGTTTGATAAGAAATAGTATGGTACTTTGCAAAGAGTTTCAGACATAGAAAGAGATAGGCCCTATGTCTAAATTCTCCCTTCATCATACCTAGATTAACAATATTTCTGAGACTTCTTTTCCTCATCTGTAGAACTGCAATATTTACTTCTACCTTAAAATGTTCAGGGAAATGTCCTAGAACAGTGTCTCACTTGTAATAGCTTCATAAGTATATTTTTTCATTTTTCTTTCCTCAACATATGCACTATATTTTATTCACTAAATTTGATGTGGCCAATAAATGTTCTGCATCTTTGGATTTTGGATTAAAATTTTAGGGACTTTTCTGATTTTTTATTTTACTACAGGGATTCTGATTCCTCTCTCTTATACTTAGGAACTTGTTTTTATAGCTTTTAAATATAAAACTCACCTACAAACCCTTTGAATACTGTGCTTTCACTTCAGAAGGCAGATGATCATACTGGATCAATAATTAGAAAATTATCACAGTTCTTTTTAAAATTAACTAATTTAGTTATTTACTAGCCTGCTTCTTGATGGAGAATAATGGGTAAGTTTATAAAGTAACTCAGACTTTCAAGAAAAGTTTTTAGTTAGTATTATAATGAAATAAATACCAAGTAAAAGCCTAATGAGACACTTTCATTTTTACTGACATTTTGACAAATATTAATGCTTTTGAAAGGTGCAGTTGTGACAGGGTTATGGATAAATACATATTTAGAACCATTACTGGGGGGTTTGTAGCTTGGATTTACATCTTTGGAACAAGGGAAAGTAATATGAAAATATGATTGTAAGGAGAGATAGTACTTATTATTAAAGCCACGCCTACTTGTCAAATATGATGTTTTACTTCAGGGTACCTCTAACCCCAGGCCACAGACTGGTACCAGTCAAATCAGCAATAGATTTTCCATTGGCATGTGTATAAGGGATAAAGGTTATGTGCTCCTTTGAATCTTCTCAAATCACCAACCCTACACCCTTGCCTCAGTGGAAAAACTGTATTCTATGAGACTAGTTCCTAATGTCAAAAAAAGTTTAGAACCATTGTTTTATTTTGTGTCAGTAGATGTATTGTGTGAGTTTTTCACCACTGAGACAATACCTGATAAACATAAATTCAAAAAGAAGTGGTTTTAATTTGGGAATTGGTACATTATATGTGTGCCACAAGAACATAGAAACTTGGTGGTGTGCAAGTAATAAAAATACAGATGGAGAATACATTTACCTAATTAATTCTAGGATCTGATTGCTCTGAGAAAAGGTGCAATATGTTCATAGATTTTTTCTACTCCAATTTCAATATGCGAAGTTGCTTTCAGTCAAATATATTTATTTCAACAGGAAATGCCCATAGTTGCTTAGTTATACCCTTGTTTTTCCCAGCAATTATTTTTAAAGCACAGCTGTTGTTTTTATATAAACTGACTATAAATAGGAAAAATGGTACATGCATTTTAATGCAGATAATTAGGAAAGATCAAACTGTTTGAGTATAAATCTATATTTGTAGACACATACACATAGAAACAACTTTTACACAATCATATTTAAAGAATTCACATGAAATAAACTAAAAGAAAAAACGTGGGATTTAGAATACCTTTATATACAAGATGCACCATCAAATTGATTGATGCATGATACCCCATTTTTAGTGCATGTGTGTATGTATGTGTGCATGTGAGCTGAACTTGAAATTTTAGTGCCATGAAAGGTTAAAAATGATAACAACTAAGACAGAGAAACAACCAAGAAATAAGTGTACTGCCAACAAAAGAGTTTAAAAATCACAAATCATATCCCAGACTTACTAAGTATCCCTTCTCTTGCTTTAATGACATCCTGAGTGACCCAGGGACATTCAATAGTATTTCAAGTTTATAGTGAGAAGTGTGTAAATGTAGAATATCATTAGGGAAATTTTCAGTCCAAAAATGGAAAATTTTTCTAAAATCTGGAATATTAAAATAGGATAGCCCACATGTAACAGTTAGATATTTACAATCTAAATGTTTTGAAAAGTGCAAGAATCACACACTCGAGATGGTACAGTTTTTTTTCCTGTAGCACAGGATGACAAAGAAGTGATTGGCCTGTAGTACAGTCTAATACTTTCAGGTGGAGTTGAAGATGAGTCTACTTTACACTTCCAGTATTTCTTATTAAACAAAATATATAACAATCTTCTGATCATACATCTAATAGGCAAGGATTGGGCTGTAGTCCCAATTTCTGAGTCAGTAAATCTGAAATTAGTTTCAAGAATTGGCATTTCTAACAATTCCCTGGGTGACACTAATGCTTCAGATTTAAAACAGAGCTCTCAGGTATGGTAGAGGGAGTTTAGAGTAAATATGTGCTGAATTATTTAAGTTAACTAATATTCATTATCTTTTCATTCTACCTTAAAGGCTGCAAATGATTGCAAGTAAGAAAAACATACATGAATTCCTGTAGGTTGAGTGTGGTTTACTCTACTTCAACCCTATATGCACACTACTATTTTATTCCTTTAAAAGACTTGGGGTTTTTCACTTGTGTTTTCCAGGAGATTTTTTGATTCTCACCATGATCCCTCTGGCAATTGCATTAGGGAATATTGTTTTAATATCTATGCTTACGTTAATGAGTTTCAAATGTTATTCTTTCACCCAGAAGTCTTAAACATAAAAGTCATTGAGTAATTTCTGCTTCAGACATTGTGCTTTCAAGATCTCCTAAGAACTGACAGTTAAGGAAATGCTGTGCTCATTTATACTAATCACAGCTTATGCCCCATTATCCCTGGCAAGCATTGAAGAGATGAGTTCCTGGTCATCTTTCCTCTGCTGTAAAGTCTCCTTAGGCTTTTCTCAAACTCCCACAGTACTCTATGACCTCAAACTTTTTCTTTTATCACTTTATCTACATCATGCAGCAATATAAACATTTCTCCCTCCTAAATTTATCTTTTAACTGTCTCAAACAGAATTTGTTTATATTTTCCTATTTATAAGATGTAAAATTCAAAGATGAGAAAAATAAAAAATATACACTGTACCTCCTCTTGTTACTCCATAATAAGGACTGCTTCATCAGTCTACAAGAAATCTGACTTCACTGAGACCTGGCTATACTGCCATCTGTTGTGTCTTTGTTAACTCATGCATATGGGCATTATTAATTGAAGAGGCTAAGACCTAGCATTCTATCCTCAGTCCTTACTATCACTTTGTGTCTTTGTTCTCTTCATTTATGACTTTGAAAATACATTCTATGCATGAAACAGATTCCAAGAAATATTCAGGAAATTAAAAACTCTATTGAAAGCTGGAAAAACTTCTTAAAAGAAACTGAAGTTAGACTCTCAGGTCTTGAAGACAGGATTACAACTAGTGATCATGAAAGGAAAGAGCTATTAAAAATAACAAGGATCCAGGAAATAATAATTCAACAGCTGTAAGACAACACAATGAAAATTAATTTAAGACTGATAGGTGTCAGTGAAAAAGTGGGGGAGGGGTCAACACAAATAACATAATAAGACTATTTACAGAAGTAAAAGCAGAAAACTTCCCAAGCATAGGTAAAGGAACTGACATACAGGTGAGAACTCCAAATAGCCAAAACCAAAATAAATCTACACTGAGACATATTAATGAAGATCTCAGAAATTTAGCACAAGAACAGAATATTGAAAGGTGTTAGAGAAAAGGAACATGTCACCAAAAAGGAAAACCGATCAGAATGATGACAGGCTTCTCAGCGCAAATTAAGGAGACCTTAAAGTGAAGTATTTCAAATTCTGAAAGAATACAACTTCCAACCCAGATTGATGTAACCTTCAAAACAATCTTTCAAAATTAATGGAGAAACAAGATACTTATATGACAAACAACTGAAGGAATTCATGACCACCAACTCATCCCTACAAAGAATACAGAAGGACATTCTAGACAGAGATAGAAGTGACCATGGTTCCAGGAACAGTGGCAAAAAGGGATCACCGAGTGAAGGGGCAGTTGAACAGAGGGGAGAAGTAGGGAGCCAATAGCAGGAAAACAGTAAGGCATAAATGAGTCAGTGCATGTTGGCCATAACCATTAAGCAGAGTGGAAAGAGAGTGGATCAAGAAACAATATCCATCAATATGTGGTATACAAGAAACACTTAGCTAGAAAGGATATTCATACACAGAATGTCAGAAGAGAGAAAACAATGTTCCATGTGACAGGGAACCATATAAAAACAGGGTAGGTTGTCCACCAACTGCAGAATGGATAAGAAAGATTTTTATGCAATGGAAAGATACTCAGCTACAAAGAAGGATAATCATGAGGCTCTTGGAGGTAAACGGATGCAATTTGAGAATATGTTCATGGGTGAAATGGTTCAGACTCAAATGAGTGAACATCGTGTTGTCTCCCTAGTATAGAAAACAGAATGAGTTAGTGTGATGCGAAATGTACAATAGATGTGAAAGTGAAAGGGGAGGAAATATCTAAAAAAGGAAGGTGGAAATCATTGTTAATTTCCTGTCATCTTGTTCTGAATCCCTGGATCATTTTCATTGCTCTGTCTTGTTTGGTTTTATTTTGCTTTGATTTGTTTGATTTTATTATCTGATGGTGTAGACAGCTATTTCGAAGACAACAAGATATATTATGGTATTCATATTTCATCTCCTCTTATCTTGTTTTGCAGCCCCGCATTGCTTTCATTGTTTTGTTTTGATTGATTTTATTCTGTTTTGTTTTGTTTGATTTTATTATGTTAGATGATATGATTTTATTCTGCTTTGTTTTGTTTAATTTTATTATGCTAGGCAGCTACTTTGAACATAAAAAAGACATTGTGGTAGCCATTCTTGATTTCCTATTATTTTGTTTTGAAGTCCTATATACTGTTCATTGTTTTGTTTTGATTGGTTCTATTTTGTTTTATTTTGTTTGGTTTTATTATCTTTAAAATAAAATATGCATTTTGATCTTTATCATGACATTTTCTACCTTACGTTATAATTTTTATTGACTTGATTGTAAACTCAAAAGGGTGGATATTCTCCTTGAATCTTCTTTTTATCTCATAATCATTATCAGTTACCATTTAGTAATATTCTATATCTTTAAATAAATGGATAAATGAAAGGATAAGTATTGCTTTGATTATACAACAAGATTACAGAGTTAAAAGGATGAACTTTGTTTACAATATAGTAAAAATTTAATGTTGAAGAAGACATAAAAATTTGGAGACAATAAAAGAGAGATTTTGCTGAAGATTTTGCTGAAGAATTGTCAAAGAGATATGAGAACCTATAATCAGGCAGACTAATGATGATTTTAAAGAGAACAAATGAAAAATAAAATAGACTATAAGTATTTTCTGAGGAGGTGAGTGGAAAAGAAGAATAATACTTGGAAGTAATACCTACAAGTCATAAAAAAGGAAGTGGAACAAGGCAGGACATCATCCCCAAAGGTGTTTATAGACTCATTACTTACTGCTTCACTAAAATTGTCCCAACTTTAGTAACATAAAATGCCAGTATATTACTTGTTATTAATTACAGTATTTTTCAAGCAAGGATTTACGAACGATTTATCTTAGTGGTTCTTGCTTAGGGTCTTTAAGCGGGTTGAAGTCGAGACATAGTTCTAGTCTTTCATTTCATTTATATACAAATGTTTTAGATTTTAATTTTTCTATGGTTGCCACAGTCTGTTGTCTGGTAAGAGACAGTCATGAATAGCAGTAGTATAATGGGTCTTACACAAAGATAAAGAGCAGCTATGGAATAGCGTTTTGGAAACACCGACTTTGAGAATCAGGGAAGGTGTCCTAGAAGTGGTGATAACTATGATTCTTAGTAATGGGTGCTCACAGTATACAGCACTCACTGGGAAAAAACAGCTCAGACAGAGCATAAAGAGAAGCACTGATATAAGGAAGTACTTGTTAAGACCAGCACATGAGAAGTAGTTGGTTTTATTGAAACATAATTTAACATGTCCAGAACTTTAATAGGCCAAGATTTGGGAGTTTTTAAGACCAGAGTAAGTCAAATCCAGGAATGCCTTTGGATAGGATGGCTGTAGTTTATGCTTTGAATATTGCACAGGAATTTCTGTAACTGAAGGCTTTCACATCAAGAGGAACAATAGAAAGAGAAAAACTTCTTTGTTTTTCTGTCCTTAGAAATTATACAGATTTCTGTGGATTTCTAAAAATTAAAACTCTATCCACAAAAATTGATATTTTAGAGAACAATGAGGCAGTGATGTCATGACCACAAATTTTTTGTGAAGTGTTTAATTTACAAGAACCAGTCCAGTGCTGCTATCTGAATGCTGAGTTTTAGGACTGATGTGGAGAGAAGCTAAGAAGAGCAGTTAAGTCCCTTGCATAACATGTTCAATAAGTTACTCAAAATTACTGAGCCCCATTCAATCTCTTTAATCCTACAGTGATGAAAACAATATATATTTTCACTTTGATAAATCTGAACAGTAGACTTTGCATGACAAATATGAGGTCAATACCTGGCACTTCACATGGGTCACATTTTAAAAAACTAATATTTTTTGGAGTTTTTGTTATTGTTATTGCCCAACAAATGTATGTGATACAGAAGGGGTTGGAGAGTAAAGTTCTGACTGAATTTAAAATTCCTGTCATCATAAATAGAATGGAGGCAAGTCAAATTTAAAATCCCACTGGTGAGTGACACAGGGCTTCTCTGACTTGGTCTGGTTATGAGATGAACACATCACATTATCTACATTGGTGCTAAGACAATAGAGAGAAATCATCACTGATGAATACTAAAATTGCCTTCTTCATAACCAAAACTATTGGGTGGGGGGAGTCAGGAGTCAAGCCACTGAGAGTATTTCTTTTCCATTCAATGCATTATTTCAAAGGTCAATAAACTACTGAGATTATAGTATTTTTGTAAAAATCGTAGTCTGGTTATATTAAGAAAAATGGCAGGATACTTGTCAAGAGCCCAAAACTTTTCCTATTGCTGTCACAAAGTCCTGTTTATCACACTTTGCCCAGTCTACATATTTCTAGTTTAAAAATTGGTGCAAACTGAAGACAAAATATTACAAATAAATAGTGAAATTGTCATGAGCACATTCTCAGGAAACTGTCCACTTTCCAAGTCTCTACAGTAAAAGAAAAGAAGAAAGGAGATAGAGGACGGGGAGTGAAAATGATCAAGATGTGATATGTCTATGTACCAGTTTCCCAAGAGAAATGTAATCACTATGCATCAAAAGCATATATTAATATCCATTCATCGCTGAATGGACAGATGGCCTGTTTCCAAGATTTAGTTGTTATGAGTCGTCCTGCTATAAACAAGAGTAGGCACACATCACTGTGGTATGATGCCTTTAAATCTTTTTGAAAGATACCTAGAAGGAGAATATCTGGGTCTTTTAGTTTTTAGAGGAAACTGCACTTTGATTTCCACAGCATTTGTATTAGTTTACAGTTCCCCCAACAATGGAGAAGGGTTCCATTCTCCTCACAGCCTTGCCTGCATTTGTTACAGGTTGATTTCTTGAGGGAATGAGATGTAGTGTTAATGTTGTTTTAATTGACATTTCTTGAATGGCTAGTGATGTTGAACATTTTTCATATATTTACCATCTGTATTTCTTCATCTGAGAAGTGTCTATCAATTTTAGATGATCTTTTTTAATTGGGTCTTTAAATTTGGGGCATTTCTATTTTAACTATTTACATATTCTACATATTACTCTTTTGTCTGAGGAGTAGCTACAAAATATTTTTTGCCCATTCTACAGGCTGTCTCTTTACTCTGTTAGTGGTTTCTTTTGTTATGCAGATGTTTTTTAATTTGATATGATCCCAATTGTTGATTCTTGGTATAATTTCCCGTATATCCAGGGTTTTCTTCAGAAAGTCTTTGGCAACATATACACAAGGGAGTATTACTCTACCATTACAAAGGATAAAGTTCAGTCATTTGTAGAAAAACTGATGCAATTTAAGACCATAATATTCAATGAATTAACTCAAATACAAAAGATTAAATATCAAATAGTTCCTCTGATATGAAAATCTCTCTCTCTATATATATATATGTACATATGTATGTATATGTATGTTTGTATGTATGTATATATATATATATATATATATGACAAAAAAATAGGAAAAAAGAGCAAAATCTAGTGCAGACAAATTATCTAAAAGTATATCTTGACAGAGGACAACTGTTTCACATGTTTTATATGTTCTTTGGCCCTTCACTCTGGTTCTCAATATGTATGTATGATAATTATGTTTATAAAGTGTCATGAGATAAATAAGTGAATCTGATTGCAGAAAAATAAAAGAGGCGAGGGGAGAAGGAAATCAAAATATGTTATGTGCATGAACCAATCCTTTATAGCAAATGTAATCATTATGTACTGCAGATAACAAATAAGAACAACAAAAAATTTACTAATAAAAACTTTAAAAAATAATTCAGGTATTCAAAAACAAAACCCAACATATGATTGAAACTTGGGATAATTGACAAGAATACCCTAAAATCTTCTATATGGAGACATTAAGCTGACAGTTTCATCTTATCCTTTATATAACTTATTTTTTCACTGATTAATGTGAATACTCTCTTTACTTTAAAAAAGTGAGAACAGCAATAAGTGATTTTATGCTTTTATTTCACTGTTCATTTTGTTCCTTTATTATTGAAAAATTTGTCTCCACCAGTTGCTTACAGCTTTAAAATAGCAATTCACTAATTTCTTCAAAAGCAAATTTTCTTGTTTACTGCAGCTTCCAAAAGAGAATATTAACTTCACAGAAATTAATTGCTTTGAATTTTTAAGACTTTCAACTGTTTGCTTAGTGAATATGAAATGATCCGTATCTTGCTAAGAGGATAATAATATTACTCTGCAATTTTCTATAGAAAAAAGGTATAATAATACTGTCAAGAAACTAAGTACAATGGTAAAAATACATTTAAAGAAATTTTAAAAATTCTATTATTTGCAAACAAAATTTAACTGTTACTTTTTAAGGTTTACAATATTTTAAAACTTCTTTCTAAAAGCTGTTTATCAGCACTGATGTGTCAGAAACCATTTGCTACTAGAAAGGTGAAGATATTATAAAGAATAGTAATTCAGGTATTTTTTTCATAGTCAATACCATATTTATGCACAATCTTACTTAATTTTCATAAAAAAACTATTGGTTTGCATTGATGGTATTATTCTCATATCATTGCATTAATACTACCCCTCTTGACTTACTAAGTTTCCATGTAGGAAAAAACAAAGTGAAAGTGGAAGAAACTGTTCAAATGGAAAGAACAACTGTGATGAGGGAAAGGAGAAAAGAAAGGGAAAAGTCTATCTATCTATATGATAAATAATTATACTACTAATCTCTATTAATTCATCAAAAAGAAAGGCTTATGCTTTCATTTTTTGTTCATTTTTTCATGCTTATATCTTGTAATCTGAGCAACTACTTTGAAAGTAACAGTATACAATATATTAACTTTTGTTAATCTCCTATTATACTGTTTTGAAATTCTGTATCATCATTTTTGTTCTTTTTTCGTTTTAAAATTAAAAACAAAAACTACGAGGAGGGAAAGGAACTGTTCTAACATCCCACACAATTTGATTGTCTTCACCTCCTCTGTTCTGGCTTCAAATCCTGTGAATTTCCCCATCTTCTATGGAAATCTGTATCTCTTTTTTGCATTTTAATTAAAAAGGGGAGAAAATACTTTCTGATTACCTGAACACTTTGTCTAACACCTGTGAAAATATCTTGTATAAAACACATTTTTTGTGTTTCCATTTTGACCTTCTATTGCATTTTCCTACTCCCTATTATTTTGGTTTTTTTTCATAGTTTTGTTTTAGCATACAACCATTCACTTTAAAATCAGAAATATTATTGTAAACTATTTAAAAATAGACCAATGACTTGTTTTTAAAGTATAAAAGTCAATGAATGCCATTGCAATGTTCTCACTAGTAATATTTTGATATTAAATCATTAGCATACTGGACAGTAGAGAATATCAATTCATATTAGCAAAATGTTTTATTTCACTTCATTAAAAACAAAGTGAGATACAACTTGAAGTTACAGGGGTAACTCTGTTCTTCAGAGCATTATCTTTGTAGTTTTCCTCCTGAGAAGGCTAGCTTTTTCTTTTCTTTTGTTCAGTTTCCCTCTGTTCTATCTTTACCATCATTTTCAAATTATCTTCTTTCTGGAAGATTAAATTCTAAAAGTTCTTTGAGAATTTTCTCAGAAACTTTGTTCCACTGTTAAATATTTTATTTTTCAACACTAGAAAATAAAACCTAAAACTATTAGCTATAATAATATTACATATGCTAATAAATTTTCTATCTAATAATTTTAATAAACAAGATGGTGCTGATATTATTTTGTGTGTTTTGAAACATTCTGGTGCCTAAATTTGTGAGTTTTCAACTAGTCTTCTCCCTCTTTGTATCTCTAACAATTAATATGATTGATACTATTTTTAAAACCTAAATGCATGACATCATAATGTGGCTCTGTAGACTGTATTGCTTATATGACATTTCTCTTGAGATAATTAAATATTCCTAAATTCTCAAACCATGGCTAGATTCAATACATATTGTTCTCAATTTCAAAGTCTCAAGTGAGATGTCCACAGCCTTTCTAATGGTTCTAAGTACAAATTAGGAAAGAAAATGGAACTAGACATGGCAGTGTACAATATGATAAATTAGAGGGTACCAAAAGCCCGTCTACCACTTTTATTAAATTGACAGCTAAGAGAAAAATGTCTCTGATCCTTTAACCTATATGGCAGGAATCATCAGTAATATGGTGCTGATTCTTCAAATTATTACTCTATTCTTGAGGATCTGTCAGTAACATAAGTACAGCAGAAGGATAGTACAAATTTCAGGTTTGAATAGGCTGGAGGTTGTCTGGATACAGTCCGGGAGGTATTCAAGAATATTTCATTAGGTCAGCAATACCCAACATATTTCTAACTGCATTCTGGTGGATACTCAGACATTTTTCATATTCTTAATCTCTCCCCCAAGTATGTTTAGTGACAAATTGAATGCAGGAATAGGCCTGAAAATGTAGATCCCTTCTCTTAATAAGATAGTATTTAAATAAAGGAATAAACTTAAAGTTTTTGTTTGGTATTTATGATGGTAAATATTGATAGGCATGCCTCATCTTTTCTTAAATACCTCTTTATAGTCTTGAATAATTCATAGATACACAAAATTCTTGAAAGAAAATGCTTGAGAATCCTTGAAGCAAAATATCTCAAACACAAAGTGCCTAAAATAAGAAAGTGCTATTCATAGTTCTTAAGGTTAACAGGATTTAAAAAATAGTTATAACATTTATAATACATTAAATATGAGTTATATGTGAGGGACTAAGTTGTATGGTTTTCCTTCTTATCAAACCCTCTTAATACACTGTGATGCAGGAGAATGACCTCATTTTCACTGAACAGTAAGGGAAAGTAAAGTTCCCAGGTGAAGCATATCCTCAGGGCCACTTAGCTTTTATAACATAGAGTCAGTAACAACTAGAACTTTTCCCAAATCATAGTATTACTTAATAGAAAAGTCAAGCAATTGAGTGTAATTAAGGAAGACTAAAGGTTAAAACAAAAGTCAAAATAAATGTGTCTGTCATCAATAGAAAGCTCTTCAGGCTACAAGGCCCTTTGACTGAGACTGTTAGTACTGACAGTAAAAATGTCAAAGGGTTCTTGTTTCTGTTTCCTTTCTCTCAGTCTCTGCCCTCTGTGGAGAGGTTGCATTTGGTGTCCTTTTACAAGATTGTGCATCTGCATTTCCTAGAATTCATTATTTTTTGCCCTCAGGATTACGAAAGGGTAGGATATGAAGGCAGAGTTAGACCTTTTTTTTTTACTGTGATCCACCTATGACTTGAAGCAGAGAACCGCAACTCCACGGTTATTATGTCCATCTTCATGAGGCAAACCCTCAAACATTTCTCTTTACAAAACACCATTATGTGACTTCAGATTCATGCAGTGATTTTTCTATCATGGTATGCCCTGGCTTTAAGGCAACGCAAAGTTAGAGATTCTCTAACCAATTCCAGTAAACTGGCTTATGCATTTATGTTACTATCTCGACCACAAGAAGAAAAGATGAGAAATGGTATAAGGAAAATGTTTTATGTACAATTGACTTTCTAAGCCTTACATCTGATGTCTTGGTGACTGCTATCATTCATGATGACAAATGAGGAATTTTTAAAATGGCAACTCTTCCTCACAGGTGGATATGCTGTTTTACAGAGCACAGTAATTCTTAGACTCTGTTAATGTACCGTGAATCAGAGAAAAAAGATGGAAATGTATTTGTGTAAAGCAAGAAAACAATCAGAAGTGTAGTTGTTATTAATAAATGATACAACTTTATCAGAGATTTGACTGACAAACTAACTCATAATCTTGGTTCTATCTTCCCTGGTATGACTATTTCAACCTCAAGTGTGGTGAAAGTGACACCCTATGTTGCATAGTGTATGGGAGCTCAGGCACTAGAGAAAGGTAGCCCGGGAGTGAATCTAGGAATAGCAATCCATGAAAATAAACTTGGATGCCTAGGTGGTCTTTGTACCAACATTAATTTGTGATTAAAAAACAGTATGTTTGATAAACGTAATTATGTATGATTTAAGGATTGCATGGTAAATGAATGCACAGAAAGTGAGGTACCTTTGAGTTTATTGCAGTTTAGGACAGACTGAGGTGTGCAGTAAGGTTCTTGCTACATAAGAAAAGCACTAAAGGAACTTACTTATCTTCAGAGGTGCCTGGTTAGGGTTCAAATCTCTGGGAAGAACCACTGTTCTAGGAACAACAGAATTATCAGTAGCATTAGTATATTATTTTTCATCTATATGCATGTTTGAAGCAGCTTTGCTGCTGAAATTCTCAGCAGGATTCTGTTTCAAAGTGCTTAATTTGACATTCAAGCCCCTCTATGACTAGGTTATGCCTATCTTTTCAGATGTAGGTCCCTTCACTGCTACCATCACACTTTATAACATTGGTGACATGGAAACAAAGTTCATCTTTTTTTGTCTGCATAATGACTGTGCCTCAGTACCACATGCCATCACCTGCTTGCTAGCTTGCCTCTTGTGGTACTCTCTAGTTCACAGTCAAGGGAAAGACCTACTTCAGACACCCTGCAGTCTAGTCCCAGATTGAATTAGGTGTCTTTTTCTCCTTTCCTATAATACCCCTTTATTCATACCCTGCTCTGTGGATAATCATCTGCTAGTTGCTTAATTCCCTAAGTAGAGTGTGAATACCTTAAAGGGGAGAGAAATATCAGCTCACATTCTGTTTTAGCAATTAGGAAGCTGTTCTGGGAATCCAACAACTCTGGACAATTTTTCATTGGCATTCTTTATACAGGGAGAGCAATTGATAATACACCCTTATAGGGGGGTACAAGCTTTCTGTAGATACTGCTTCAAATGTGTGATAAGGTCTGGGATAGGAGAAAACATCCCACTCTTCAAGTCAGTTAGTCTAAGAAATAAAGACATGAGCATAGTTAATAGGGCATTTTGCCTAGAACTACCTTAGTAATGGAATAATAAGACAGGCAGTTATAGCATAGAATGTAGCTAGAGCTAGAGGAAGTCATGCTCTGTGTTGTTTGCTACAAACGGGAACATGAATGTGGTAGTCAGATTTGTAATTCGTCCCAATTCTTCAACAGAGATGCAGAATATTTCAAAACCGTAATCTCTGTGTTCTCCAGTTTATCATCTTGAAAAGAAAGATATCCTGTTTACTTTCCAGGGATTCAGGAAGCCAAAATAAATGGCATTTGAAAAAAGAAAGTACTTGATATTCAATAGTTCATACCATTGAGAGTCAATAAGGAAAAAAAAAAAAGTTCAGAAGGGAGTCCACGCCTCTTTTTTCTCCAGCAACCTCGCTCCAATATCAAACACCATTTTAAACTATTTTCCTGAATGTACTTGTATTTTAAAATACGATTTAAAAAAAATTGGTGCTACTTCAAGGGTTATATTTTATTAAGCTATATTCAATATAAATGCATTTTCCAAGTACTTATATCAAATTACTTCTCATAAATGTAAATGCTAATACTGGTATTTTGCTTGCATTTTTATAGATGGTTTGAACAATTTTGAGACCTGAGTTTGGAAAAGTCCAGACAGTTTGAGTTTTATAGAAACCTGAGTTTGAAACAGCCCACATGCTTAAGGCAAAGTTTTAGCTTAGCATTGAACCCTTTAAGAAAGTGTTAGTATTCTACTCACACCAACCCTTCCCTGGAGGTCTGTCACTCCTCATCACAGGTTTGTCTTTACCCAAGCCTTATGCTCAGCTCGAATAGTGAACTGAACAGATAAGTCAGTCTTGTGGCCTGTACTCCATAAAAATGACTGTATTTGGCCTCCATAGTCCTAATGGGTCACACATTATCCCAGCAGCATCAGTCAGTGCATATTTATTGCATTCCTCCTCTCTTCAAGGCACAAAGCTAATTCTGAAGGACTTTCTCTTGGCTCTTTTCTCCTTAGTCTGTGCTCTAGTCTACCATGCAGCCTTCCACCCATGAATATTTCCCCTGCTAAACACCAGCACTGTTAGCACCACCACCATGCACAATTTTCATACTTTACCTCTTTGCAAGATAATTCTCACTTTTCAATTGTTTGATGTCTCAAATCTCTAGTTTTCTTCTCTGAAAAATAGATATAGCATGATTATCTAATTCTTAAAGTGGCTTTTGAGGATCAAATGTGATAACATAAATCAAATTCTTAGAACAGGGCTTGGCACATGAAAAGCATGATGAATAAAGCATTTGCGTTATTTTAAAAATGAGCAAATTCAGACTCACAGAGGTGAAATAATTTTCGCCATGTGTCCTGGACAGTAACAGAGACAAAGGCTAAAACTCATTTTATCTAATGTGAAAGCATGTTCTCTCTCCTTTGACTGCTTTTTTGGGTACAGCTTTGAGTATAGGAAGCTGTTTTCATTAGAATTTACACAGTATTATCCTCTACCCCTTACTCAAATAGATTAAATAACAAATATGATTTGATAAAATACATATATGATTATATATATATATATATATATATATATATATAATCCGTGGCAACTTAGTCATGAACTAAGGGGACAACTACCCAGATTCCAGCCATAGACAACCCAGCAAAATTCTGGATAAAAAAGAGAACCACATTTTATATTGAATGTTTAAATTGTTACAAAAATAAAATTTGCATATATCTCTACAGTAATGGATGACGTTTGAATATATGCATACTCTATGTAATGTATAAATCAAGTTGCATATACCTATCTCCTCAAATATTTATCATTTCTTTGCAGGGAAGATATTCAAAATTCTTTTTTTTTTTTTATTTCCTTGAAATATAAAGACAGAGCCGGTCCTCATGCATAGTATGCTTCCCTGAGCTGTGGGAAATGCACCAGGACTGGGCTCGTAGAAGCAGTAGAAAAAGAAAAGAAAAGAAAAGAAAAGAAAAGAAAAGAAAAGAAAAGAAAAGAAATATATAGTATATTGTTGTTACCTGTGATCTCAATGGTAAGCCAGAATTTCTTATTCCTATCTAACAGCAACTTAGTACCTGTTGATCAGGTGTATTAAAAATACACTTCATCCCAATCCTGTATTTTTCTCTGTGCTGCTTCACTAGACCAGCTCTCATTGTCTTGTTCAATTATATAGAACTTTCATTCTCAGTCACCATTGATCACAACTGTTTGAGAATTACTTTTACTCAAACTCTCTGCACATACACAATTTTCAGTCCAGACACCAAACATTTTCCCTCTGAAACAAGAGTGAGATTTTCAGAGATGTGGCAAGAAATCCATAGAGACTCATTCTAAAATGTCAAAATGCCCAAAGGTTTCTAAAAAACAAACAAAAAATGCTTTGTTTAGCAAGCATACCAAATGATGGCTTTATTAATGCAATAGAAGACTCAGAGCCAACTCCAAAAATAGAAAACTTGGTTTTGACAATGGGAGCTCTTCCTTAAAACCTCCTTTAATTAAAGATAAAAAGGAAAGAAAGAAAAAGAAACCTATTTAAAGACACACTCACTTCTGTAAAGGGTTTGTCGCTTTTGTATGAATCTTCTTTGTGTCTCTGTTATCTCCCTAAATCTAAAAATTGGAGACTAAGCTTTTATTAACTGGACAGATACCACATGTATTGTTGAGGTAAGATTTGCTTTTATCATGGATTCTAAGGGCAGGTTATGTTCCTGTCTACCTCAGGGAGGTGAAATCACTTGCGTTCTCAATTGCCTCCCTAATCTCACAGGTACATTGTTAGGTTTTCTTTTCATAGCATCAAGATTTTTATCTAAAGTATCACACATGTGCAGGCATGCACACACACAAACACACATGCACAAGTACACACACACAAATCTGCTTCTCCAAAGGTAAGCCAATCCATCATATTTTAAGATAAACTTGTCATTTATTTCCATGTGTACTGAAAAGTCACTAGCAGGGGCATATTTATCCTTTAAGGTGACCTATTTAATGTCCAAAATTAAGGGGACTAACAAAATTCATCAAACCCTTATGACACCTTTTTATAGACCATCCTGCAGTCCATGGAACCCTGTGTATGACTGTGAAGAGACACAGACTAGGAAATTAAATACATGGATGCACATCTCTCCATATATATTCACACCAAACCTGCATGGTACATAAGCAGTAGCAAGTCTGTTCACTCAGTTTCCCTTGTCTTTTAATGAGACCATGACATGTCTAACTGGTATTCTTGCTTTGCTTAGTATATATTTCATGCCAAATAAATGCTTCATAAACTAAATTAGCTCTTATGAAATTTCAGCAGCTAACTTTGGGTGAAACAATACAAAAACAAAAACAGGAAAAACCCAGTCAACTACAACTCAGTCAATTATGTGGACATGCTTAAGCAAAGCCTCAGCATGCCTGACCAGAAATCAGAGACCAAAAGCAGAATCTATCTCAGCACTGCAGAAGAGTATTTTGGGCTTTTTCTTTCTTTCATTCATTTTTTTTAACTTTCAAGAAAGAATAACAATAGTGAGAATTTCAAACCATCTGCTGGACCATAAGATGTAAGGGAACATGTCTCCTGGGTGTGATGAGGAGAAATCTAGCACACAGATACGGATTTACAAATTCACCAAAGCCTGCTCAATTACAATCTCATTCCTTTTTTCATGGGCTCTTAGATAAGATATGAGTAAGTATCTATTATTTTACAGTCACTTTGCTAGATTCAGATGATTTAGAGATGAGTGAAGTAAAACTATCAATCTTAGTGAGAGAAATACTGACTCATAATTTAAAAAGTAAAATGTGGTCCAAGTGTGATAAAAGCAATACACAGAGGAAGGTTATCTCACTCAATCTGGAGGCCTATGAGGAGGTTTCCAGGAGACAGTGCTTATATCCTGAATAATAAATGCACATCCACAAGGAAAATTGTAGGCAGAGAAGTGTTAGTATACAGGTGGGAGAGACAATGTAATGTTATAGTGAGATGTATCTGACAAGTAATATGAAAATATAGGGGGGAAATCAATGCAGAATAATGTATTATTCATATAACAAGAATAAACTGGGAGTGAAAGGACCTCTGCATATCAGCCTAAGCCTGTCAGGTCATCCCCACCAACATTCCCTAGGATCCAGAATGCTGTTCATTGAAAATCCATTTTTATATCATCTGCAGTCATTCTGCAAAATCGCATTTCATTAATTCAGATTTAACATGCTGGAGGAAAATTGAAAAATAATCATTTTTCTAGTCCTTCTGATAATGGGATCCTTCATGTATTACCTCTCCTGTCACCCTGCTATCAAAGTGACATCTACTTTAACCCTGGGAAAATGTTTAGCATCAGCTTATCTGTGCACATGAAAGTCATTTATGAAGTGCACTTTCATCAACAAACCAAGATTTCCTGAATGCCAGGCTGTGGACAATTGCGAATAGATGAGCATTCTATAGTAGCAATGTAAAAATTTTCTACCTGATTTTGTTACCACCCTCAAATATACATGTCTCAGCAATGTCTGTCTTTTCAGTTGGATGATGGGGATGATTAACATGTAACCTACAAAAGTATTACAAGGTAGACTAATATTCATGATGGTTAAGATTCTTGCACAAAATCATGAGAACGGTAAAAAAAAACAAAACAAAAAAATGATATTTGAACTCTGTGTCTCCTCAATGCCCACGTTGTTTTATCTTGTCTTTGTTAAATCTGTATTTGCATTTGGGAAAGATTATCTAATAATTTCCAAAAATGTATTCATAAAAATGAACAATTTAAATTGTTTTAAAAAGTTTTTAATAGTTGTTATTTAAAATGCCGACTTTCATATCTCTCCACAAATTTCTCGACAAAATTCACACATTCTTTCATATATTGTGTAAGCATCGTCTGAGACTCAGATATCCTAGATATCTAGCTAAAGATTTGTAATCTCCAGAAAGAAAGGAGAACTAACTATTCAGAAGTGTTTGGCTTAATGAGAGAAATAGTAATGGGAATAGGGATGACTTCATGTAAGATTGAAATGAAGCAGAAAGAGTGCTATTTTTAGAAATATAAATGAACTTATGCTGAAGAGAGAAAGAAATTTTGCATAAAAACTTAGGACAGTTTTATAAAAAAAGAAGAAGAAGAAGAAGAAGAAGAAGAAGAAGAAGAAGAAGAAGAAGAAGAAGAAGAAGAAGAAAAAGAAGAAGAAGAAGAAGAAGAAGAAGAAGAAGAAGAAGAAGAAGAAGAAGAAGAAGAAGAAGAAGAAGAAGAAGAAGA
>RJWM01034482.1:0-12456 GCA_004363535.1 Dasyprocta punctata | reverse complement strand
TGGCTCTTTTTTGTCCATTATATTTCAATATTAGTTATAAAATTAGACTGATGACTCTGTAAAAGGTGAATGACGTTTTCATACAGATGGCATTATTTTGTTTACCACTTTCATTTAATAAATGATGCTGGAATTATTTTAAATTTTTCCACCATAAACGCGAATGTATTTCTGTTTTTCTGAAACTTTTAAAAGTTTCTCTATGTTTTATTACATTCTGTGTATGTCTGAGCAAGTCAGGCTTACTATTTACCTTGTATATATACAATACTGAGGAACCAAAGTTTTAAATGGCTAATGTTCAAAAGCCTTATGAGAGCCAAGAGTGTTGTAAGTTTTGCTTGTTAAATCCGTGCACCTAACCATTATTCTACACTGGATATCAACTTTCACGCCCTAAGGTCCATTACACCTATAGAGGAAGAAAATGTTTTTCTTCCATTTCCCTATAGGATAAAATATAATGAATGCCTGATTTTAACATGAATACAAAAGTTGTAAATACTTATAGTAAAGTAACATGAATTATTTTACAATGATAGACTCTCTCAGACATTGTTCAAATGGTATAAATTTAAACAAAGTGCTCCATGCAATAGATTCAGGAAGTCTTTTAACTGAGAGGAGTAGTACAATACAAGGACAAGAGTACATCATTTGCAAAGGAGTGAGGAAAATGTGCAATGGCAAGAGTTGGGTGAGATTACTTTACCCTGGAGATAGATGCTGAGATTGATAACGAAGTGATCTTGTGGCGTTTGTTTTGTTCTGATCACTGAACTCCACAGACTGCCTGTGTGACAGTCAGAAACCTTTCCATAAAAAGAACCAATACTGAGGCAGGCACATGAAAAGTAGTACAATGGTAGCACTGTTTGCAGAAACAAAACAAAGCAAAGCAAAGCAAAACAAAACAAAAACACAACTTTATTTTTATGTCAACAAGCAAGGAGTAAGGACTTCAAGAGCAGCACCATCAGAGATGTCTGCTGCACTGGATAGAAGCAGTGAGATTTACAGGGAAAGAAAAAGGGAGGAGAGAGGAAAAGCTGCTTGGTGACTGGGTAGTGGGAAGGGGAGGGCTTAGTGTTGTTTTACCAGGTGCAGAGGTCAGCGTGTCTTTTCCAGAACACAGTTTCTTTTCCAGAGAGTTATCATATTCCACATGAAGGACATTAAACTTCTGACTTGAGAAGTTCATGGATCGGACCAGCTGGTTTTTACACATGCTTCTTATGGTTTCGTTGTAAAATGTTCGCCGAAAGTCTATGTCCAGAGGTGGGGCTAGTGAAGGTGTTTTGAACATAGAGGTGCTATACTCATCAATGGATTCATTCACTGATGAGCTCATACATAAATATGTCAGCAGGTTAGAGAATAGCCAGAACACACAGATCATGGGGGAGTGCTCCGAAAGTGTATATATTTGTCCCAGATCGTACTTTCTCCTCTTTGTCTTCCTTTTCATTTTCTTTCTCCTCCTCCTCTTGCTCCTTCTTTTGTCCCTTTCTTCTTCTACTTCTTGTTATTTTCTTCTTCTTCTCTTCTTTCTTTCTTTCTTTCTTTCTTTCTTTCTTTCTTTCTTTCTTTCTTTCTTTCTTTCTTTTTCTTCTCCTTCTCTTTCTGCTTCTGCTTCTTCTTCTGTTGCTGATTTTGCTTCTTCTCTTTCCTCTGTCTTTTTCTGTCTCTCTGTCTGTCTCTCTGTCTCTTTCTCTCTTTCCTGGGTGCTATATGGTGAGCAGCTGTCCTCTGCTGTTTCTGTCTACCATGATGCTTCTGTCTGCAGGCAGTCAAACATACACTGAACACACTGGAACTGTAAACCGATTAAGCGTTCGTCATCTTTAAATAGTGTCAATAATTGTCTGTGTCACATCACTGAGAAAGCTGTGTGTTATGGTTTGTGTTTGGATGCACCCCTCCAAGCCTCATGCAATCATGGAGGTGGCTGAATCTAGCATTTGTGATTGGTTCATTGTCTAGTGCTGGGATTGGCAGTGTGAGTGCTACATGCACCCAGCAGGGGAGCAGTCACACATGTAAGGGAGGGAGGGAGGCATGATTTCTCTTTTTGCCCCTTTGCTCTTGTTGCTTGCAACTGCCGTACATATTGGCCCCTCACCTATGCCACCCTGCCTTCCAGCCAGCTGAGTATGGACTGAAACCTCCAAAAACTTTAAGAAACAAACTTTTTCTTGCTTCGTTTTGGGTATTAGGTATTTTGTGTCAGTAACCAGAGAAAAGTAACCAGGACACTGAGTGATACAGAAGTACTGGTGTGCAGAGTGGGGTAAGTACTGAGCCTATGCTAGTTATGCAATTAACCAGTCTTTGAGCATGGTTTGTGGAAGAGCTTTAGCAAGGCTTGGGAACACAGATAAAGAAGTCTAAGAATGCAATATATTGGGGTTGATGGGAGATGCTACTGAGAGCTTGGAAAATGAGAACACAAGTAAAAATGCAAAGAGGTTTTTAGTTGCAAATGAGGACACTTGGAAACTGGACTAGAGACGTTACATGTTCCATTTTGGGAAGAAATATGTTTACATTTTTCGCACGTCCAAAAGTTTTGTATGAGACCTAATTTTGAATTTCAGGAGTAATCTAAAAGAAGAAATTTCAATGAAACTCAATGTTCAGGCTATGGAATGCTTTTTGCCTGGTCTACAGTGAAAACTAGGAGTAATAATGCACAGCAGAAAAATGTGAACTTCGTGCACCTTTCCAGAAAGAAAGTCCCTGTAAATTTGGGGCCAGGAAAAGCGTGGTTGTTTAAATGTGAGCATACAATAGAAGATATCAGAAAAATAGGAAAGATACTTGGAGAGCATCTCAGGAAAGGACTAGATCATATATGTATCAGACTTGAGCTTGTGAAGAGTAAATTTCTTGGAAAGATTGGCTTTAAGGACAAAAACTGAGGATGCCTTACTCATTCATGCTTCCTCCATGTTTAGATATCCAGGTGCTCAGAGGCCACTGTAACCATGGTCAGTGAGGACCAGACATCTGAGCAGGTTGGCAGGAAACCTTGGCATCATCCACACAGGGCTAGTTTTTCAGGCATACAGAATACAAGAGTAATGGTTCCAGCAATTGCTCTTAACAGCTTTGCGGATATGATAACTCAATAAAATAAGTAAGTTCTTGGGATTTGTCTTATGACTTGTGAAAGTAGAATCTGGATACTCCCACATCTCTGTACTTTATTTCTCATGAGAACACTGTTTTGTCAGTTGCAGTTTTTCCTTCACCTTTGGAAAACCGGAGATTGCCACAGAGAAGAACTTTTAGGAAATCAGGTTTCTCTATGACTCAAGTTCATGTATCATTTCCCTAGGGCCTGGGGATACAGCACAGTGGTACAGCATCTGCATGGCAAACATGAGGTCATAAGTTCCATTCCTGGTATAAATAATTAAATAAAGAAATTAAAGCTTCAACATATTTCCTTTCCTTATGCCTCATACCCAAGGTACGTGGTTAGTGATTATTTTTCCTTCCATAATCCAGTATCCTACTATTTATCTGAACATCCAGTGAGAGAGATTATTAATTTATCTACTCTTAGCTCATCAAATCCTAAAACATCAAAATGTTGATGTCAGTTTTTTTTTTTTTTTTTTTTTTTTTCCGGCACCGGGGATTGAACTCACAACCTCGTGCCTGCCAGACAAGTGTGTAAGTCACTGAGCCAAACTCCCTGGCCCTGGCTTTTTGAGGCAGGGTTGCACTGTGTAGCTCAGGCCAGCCTTGAGCTCACATTGAAGCCCAAGCAGGCCTCGAACTCACAACGCTCTGCCTACCTCAGCCTCCCGAGTGCTGGGATTAAAGGCGTGAGCCACCACGCCCGGCTCAGTTTTTTTAAAATGTACCAAAGTCTAATCAAGGACAACCTGAAATCAGTTCTCCAAGGTACAACATGCATAGGAGAGGCCACCTTGTACAATCAATGATATTTCAACATGACAAGCACTAAATCCCTCTTCCAGAAAATGACAACTCCTCCAGAGAAAGAAGTTAATTCTCTAAACAAATGAAATGACCAAGGAGGCCTTTACAAAAGAATTCTAAGACTCCCTCGAAGCCCAAATCAAAAACCAGCTTCTCCCCCGTCAGGCAATCTCATGTGCAGTGGGTGTGAGGAGGAGCTGGAGACCGAGGCTTGCTGCTCCTTGTGTAACCACTGGATGCTATTTATACTTTGACACTGTGGGGGATAAACCCACCTCTGCAGGGACACAGGGATGGAGGCTGGAAAAGGGGTGCACACAGTGTTCCTCCTGGCCAATATGTGAACAGGGATTGTGAGCGCCTTCAAACATTAAGAACAAGAAATTGCAGAATTCTAATCACTAACCAGATGAGAATAAGAGCTTCACCTGCAGTGTGTTCAACACTAAGCCTCTGAGAGTGAAGCCTCTGTCCACCTCCCTCAACAGTCACCCAGAGAATCGGGACAGGACAGGAGCAAAGCTGAGTCTGCTCATCTACCAGGTTCCTCCCAAGGCTGATCCAGCCAAAGGAAGTTTGGGATGGGGCACTGGTCTCCCCACACTGCCAAAAAGGACCAAAATATTAAGGACTGGGGAGATTAGACAAGGGACATTTTCTATTTTCGTAATTCTAGATGCCGGGGAAAAAAGATTAAGGTCCTTCAGATGACTGTTTTGCTTTGGCCTCTCTTCCTTGTTTCTCACCTTTTTGCTGTGTCCTCACAAAGATTTTCCTCTACAGAACTGAGCATGGTGGAGTGGGGTCTCTCAGGTCTCTTGTTCTGAAACCATTAGCACTTTAGGATTACTACCAACCTGTGTGATCTCATTTAACAGTTATTACTCACTTCTTTTAGGTATTTTATCTAAAAATACCCACATTGGAAAAAGGATTCAATGTCTAAATCTCTGGGGACGTAATTCAGTTCCAAAATGATGGGCTTTGTGGACTGAGGACAGGGTGTAGGGGAATGACCATGCCCCCAGTCTCTGAGCAGAGTGGGATTCCCCCAGATCAGCAGCCTGGCAGCTCATCCCCTGTGTCCCTGGTAATGCAGCCCAATTGGAACTGAGGGACCCTGCTGAGAGGGTCACGATCACTTTCTTGGGTGACCAAGATCAGAGTGCATGACCATATTTACTGTGACACTTCCCTGCTGTCTAGTGGTTTGGCTCTGACATTGCGATTTCTAGGATTTTAGAAGCTGGGGTCCAGGGCATCTTTTTCTTTTGATTTTACTGTCGTACATGGAGGCAAAGTAAAGAAAACATAAACATTACTTTTTTAACATATAACAATATTTTGTGACAAAATACATTAGAAACTAGTAATAGTTAATATACTGTGTATTATGGATTTAAAATTATGGCAGTATAAGTCATAAAAAAACCCTCTGTCTTACAAATAAGCAACAAATTAAATGACAAAACTTTATTTTTGATGAACATTTATACCAGTAATTTGAATGAAATAAATTGTCAAATTAGCATGCTTTTAAAAATTGTTTTGAGGGCTGGTAGTTTGACTCAGTGGCTTAAGGGCCTGTCTGGCAGGCATGAGGCTGTGAGTTTGATCCCCAGTGCCACAAAAAATAAATAAATAAAATAAAATAAAATAAAATTGTTTTGAAACAACAGAATACATAATTTGGGGAAATTTATGAACTTCTCCTCACTTCCCATTTTGCCCAACACCCGTATACATCTATTTGCTTGTATAATTATTATTATTTTTTGAACTTTTTTCATGTAAGAGAAACTGTATGATATTTAAGCTTTTATGTGTGTCATACTTTACTCAGTATATTTTTCTCAAATTTCATTCATTTGCCTACAAATGCCTGGAATTTATCTTTCTTTATGGTAGAGCTATACTTCATCGTGTACAGATAACACATTTTCTTTACCCAATCATCTGTTGATAAACACATACATTCTTTCCAAGATCGCCATAATATGCTGCTATAAACATGGGTTTGCATATTTTCCTGTAGTGTGATGAGTTTAACTCCTTTGGAAGATGCCTAGAAAGAGGACAGCGGGGTCAAATAGAATAACAAGAAATGGTAGCAGTGATGTTGGGGGAGGGAAACAACTCTTCCACATTGTTGGTGGGAATGTAAATAAGTGCAACCATGAGGGAAATCAGTGAGTCTTGCCTGTGAGTCTCTTCACTGTTAGCTATGAAGTTGACACTACACTCATCACTAGGTCAATTCCACAGGGAACAGTAAATTACCTTCTATCTCATAAAAATAAGAAAGCATCTAATAAAAAACTACATTGTGACACTCTCACTTCAAGCTGTGTATAAGAATTCTTACCTGTTATGGTAAATAGTCAGAGGGTTACTGAGTCTTAGTTTTCTTCCCATTCTCTTCATAACTTTGCATTGTGGTTTCAGATGACATTTGAGGGGAAGACTGACCAGATTCTCTGGGAGGAATAATGAGTCATCCTCCAAAAAGTATCCATGTGCACATCTTTAGATCCTGGGAATGATACCTTATATGGAAAAAGGAACTTGGTAAATGTGATTAAAGATTGTGAAATCTGGAGATGAGTATGGAATATCTGAGTGTCAAGTTAGATCAGGCGGCGTTTTTCTTCTCAGAAGCAACTGAGCATGGAGGAGAAACCTGCAAACACAATTGTATTGTTCAGAAGATGCACATAATGCCCAGATTGTGTGTCTTCTTGAACTCTCTTTCTAGAATACAAAATAGACATACACACATAAAGGGAGCAGAATTCATAAAGTCCTCATAGTGGTCTATGTTTCTCTGTCACTGGACACATTAGGACTGAACTTCAAGGAGGGACACAACTCCTCGTGATATCCAGTTCTCCATGCTTCCAAATTCCCAAACAATCACATAATCCTAGAATATTCCTGCCTTTTCAAAAAGGGTAGTCATAAGGCAAGGTAAGCAGTTACCACTAAGTGTGGTTCCTGGAAAAGTGAGAAACAATTTAGAAGCAAGTACATGAGAAGGGACACAAGATGGTACATCAGATTTTAGTCTCATCAAGAGTGACTTGATTGCATGTCCAGAAATACTGGTGGCCAAGCAAACCTGAGAAAGTTCAAATTGATATTATTGAAATGCTTGTATGGCCTTTCCTGACCCTGATTCGTGAGACTGTTTGAGGAAGTAAAGAAGCGATACTGACTGAACAGTAATATGCCGAATGTCAGTATTCCCCAAGTGTTCCCTAAGTCTCCTTTGTCTGAAAAGTGATTGGGTCATCAGTGTTTTCATCTACTAATCAAATGTGCTGTTTGGAGCTGGGGCCTGGTTGGAGGTGGGTCACTGGGATGTGACCTAGAAGGGTGTGTTCTTGTCACCCAGTTCTTTCTCTCTGGATCCTGGCTGCGATGGGATGCGTAACAGTCTTCAGATAGCTCCTTGCACTATCCACTTTCTGACTTGAAAGCAGCCAACTATGGACTGAATCCTCTAAAAACAGTGATAAAAATTAAACATCCCCATTACACAAGAGAGTCTGCATCTAAAATCAACTACTAAAATTTCATGACCTAAATACCCAAAAGTACTAATCTCTTCCTTTCATGAGATGAGCGAAAGTACTTTCTAAACTATCCTCCAAGAGCTGAGGAGGAGATTTAGGGTACAGAGAATTCCCTACTCATCCACTTTATCGGAATTACCAGTGACTTTCAAAGCCTACCTGCAAATAAGAAACTCAGCAAGTGGGGGAAGCAGGAAGAGAAGCTGGGGCAGCCCAGCGCAACACTTCTGCCTCCTTTGTTGGTTTATGCAATGGCTTGTGATACTGTGGGAGTCCAAGTCTTATCTTGTAGACAGTCATAGGTTGCAACACTTTCTGGCTCCAGGCTGCTGTTGGTGAGAGTGAAATCTGTCTGTGCCATGTCCCTAGCCACTGAATCTGGATGGATGCCTCTTTGCAACCTGGGTTCAGCATAGTTCAGGAGTTGAGGGTATCACACTGATTTTGTTGGTAAGAGATTAACTCATTGTTGATGTCTTGACTGGCCTGGTGACTGATGGTGACTCTCTCCTAGAAATACAGATATAAATGATGGAGACTGGGTCAAGTGATGGCAAATTTCAAACCTGGCAATGAAAGCATATGAGTTAATATTTACGTGAGTAATAATAGTATTCAGTACTAGCTGGGCGTGGTGGCGCACGCCTTTAATCCCAGCACTCCAGAGGCTGAGGCAGGAGGAGCATTGTGACTTTGAGGCCAGCTTGGGCTACAATGTGAGCGCAAGCCTGGCCTGATCTGCATAGTGCGACACTGCCTCAAAAAGCTAGGGCCAGGAGTTTGGCTCAGTGGCTTAAGCGCCTGTCTGCTAGGTGCAATGTTGTGAGTTTGATCCCCGGTGCCACCAAAAAAAAAAAAAAAAGTATCTGATACTTCCATTAAGTGGCAGACATCACTGGCCATACTGGCCTGTGCAATTCCCCATTCTTCTTTCTTTTCTCTGGGAACCAGAGTAGAAGGAGCCATAGGAGTCGAATGGGAGCCTTCCCATCCATTCTCTACCCTGATCAGGACTAACTCCTGCCCAGAGTGGACCCCCTTGTGAAGAAGTCTTAAGGGCAGGGGGCTGTGATCTAAGAACATGCAAATAACCAGGGCCTGGGCAAGGCTGGCTCAGCTGCACAGCTGACAGATCTTTGTGACTCTGCACCCACTTGGTGTTCCCAGATGTCCCATGTCAGACCTGACTGCACAATTTGAGAGAGAAAAGTGCTTCTCTCTGGAAGCCACGTGCAAAAAAATATTTAGAGAAATGTCAAAGCTCAAACTAGACCTGAAAACTACAAAGAATTATTACTTTTGCTGCTATTCTGGGACCTTGTAAAAAGAAACTACTACGTCCTTCTCTTGCCATGTTCTGCTGACAAGGTCCAAACATGGAAGAAAATAGACCCATGTTGTGTTGACAAAGTCCAAACATGGAAGGAGGACATCTTCTAAGAAAAGGCCACAGCATAAAAATTGGCTTTGTGCGAATGGGTTAATGTTTCTTGGGAACTATTGTGTTAATTTGTGCTCTGATCCAGTTTGGAAAATTTCTCTTCTTTCTTTCCCATGCACAAAATCAGTAAACAAAGTACAGACTCCCTAAGAACAAAGGGATAGTTAATAAAATGTTTTTCTACAATTAATGGTGTAGTGGTCTGATACCAACTCAGACCAACAAGGCGAAGGCCAGAGTAGAAGTTTGGAAGTCTTTAATGATAATAATAATAACCAGCTGGCTGGGGCTGCCTGGGAACCTTCATGCAGAGAGGCCGACATGCTACTATGTTTTGTCTTTTAAGAGAGACAGGGTAAATAACACATCCTTGCAGCTATGAGAACATAACAGGGGTATAGGGGGACTAAATCATGGCTGAATATGGTCTTGTGTTTTGCAGGCTTTTAGCTAGGCTACCACAATGGAGCAATTAGAACAATTCGACCCCCTATAGTACATTAGACCTCCCTAAATCAAGATTGATATTTTAAAGCAATTGTTAAGATTTTTTTTTTCCATAGGTAAATAGAGAAACTTGATTTAACTAATTGAAAATCAATCAGAAATCTATTAGTAGCCAAAACATGCTTCAAGGTCTTTAACTAAGTATAAACTTTCTGCCTATGCTGACAAATCATGTATGCTGACGAATCATGTAACCATAGAAACCATGTAATCATAGAAACACCCGTTGATCTCATTCTTGTTATCTAAACTTTCAACCCTTGCCAACAAAGTACAAATTATTCTGTTAGAGTTTGTAAGAGTGTAATAGTATTAGTAACAGTAGCAGTGAGAAACAATAAACGAAGCAGATTCACGCAGTCTCTGAGCTATTTGCATGTCTGTTCTCCACACGCCCGACGCTCAGCCCACCTTCGGGGACTCTGTGGACCTAGCTTGGCTGGACCGCAGCAAGAAACCTTATTTTTTATTTCACAGAATATTTTAAATGATAAAATAATCAAACAGACATCTGAATCTCAAGTCATTCCAGTGGAGGAAAAGTAAATACTAGTACTGTATTTACCATATTACCAGGACAAAAAAATCATTTCTTTGTTTTCTATTAAAAGGAATATGTATTGGATACATATTAAATATGTTTTAAAACCTTTGCAATGGCCCTGAGGCATTGGTGTGTGTGTGTGTGTGTGTGTGTGTGTGTGTGTGCGCGTAGTTTCAATGTATTTGTGGTGCCTGAGCAAGGAAAATTCCATTTTGCTTAAGTGTGTTATTCATGAATTTACCACTTTGTAAATACAAAAGTCTCTTTCATTTGCAGGGAGTGAATCCTTGCACTTTATTTCAGGTTTGAAAACCTTAGTATTCTACTCTTTTCTGATATTTAATGATATTTTTCACAGTCAATCATCAGGAAGGGCTGACTAGTGGTGTCAGACATGATAAATTTAACAAATAAACACATTTTTTTCCAAGTCTAGGAACCTGAATTAGGTTAAACATGACACCTGGGTAGGTTCAAGTATTCTAGAAATAATTTAAGTTAAGAAAAAAAATAGCATATCAGCTACCAGATTCCCTTGAGCTTCATCCCATGCAGCATGCTCCTGTGGTCTAGGTGCAGACCTTCTGGGGCCTGGATTTGTAGACAACAGAGGAGGCCATGAGGAGAGGACATCTCAGCAAACTTTGTATCCCAGCTGAGGACAGCCTCTGCTCAGTTCATCACCCTAACATGAATTAACAGGGTCTCCTTCTTCTGTCACTCTTTAGCCTTGAGTGGGCATTTTGTTAACCCAGACACCAGTCCCCCTGTTTCATCCCCAGGAAACCTGGCAATCCAGTGCTAATATACAGGGTGTAAAATCTTGGCTCCAGCTAAAGTTGGCCAAAATTGGAAATGCTTTTATCTCAAACCACTGCTGTTCCCTGGGCATCCCAATCAGGTTCAGAAGTATGGCGACATATGCTGGTGCACCTCCAGCCCCAGTGTTCCTGAGTATGAGTGCTCTGGATTCTCTGTGATCCATGACTAAGGCTGTTAGACCATGGCAGTTTAGCCTGCACTCACACCTACCACTTCTTGTATTAAAACGTGAACATCGAGGGAACTTTCTTGTTGCTGACCCGTTTGATGCAATTTCAGACTCAAGCATCTCCACATAAAAAGTGTACCTCTTTCATCTGGGTCCATGTACAGGTCACCCAAAATCCTAACTCCACTGTCATTCTGCCGGTTTCCACCAGGCTTATGCTGGCCTCCGTGCCTTACCTGAAAAGCGAAAAGCAGCACCACCCACCCAGTATGTAAATCAGAGAGCCTGGAATGAGCGCTGTCCAGGACATCCCAATAGCTGAAGATGTGTGTGGTATATAAGGACCTCTGTTCTCTGAACTCATGAGAGGAAAATCATAACTTCTGTCTATTCTTCTACTAAACTATTATGCGACCCTCAATGCCTGACTATAACCGAAAAGTGCTCTCTTTAATCCGTGTCTATAAAATAGGGAAACCAAATGGTTATTCTTCACTTGCTATGAAGACCCTTAATGTGAAATTGATCATCTCCTCCAAATATTGTATACTCTCATCACTTCAGATGGACAGTCACCATCCTGTAGCAATGGCAACATAGTTTACGGCACTACACAATCTTGGATAATTAAATTCAAAGATATATTAATTTCCATAGATTAAAAGCAAGCAGTTATGAATCGTTTTGTTTTGTTTTGTTTTGTTTTGTTGTCGGTATTGGGAATCGAACTCACAACCTTGCACCAACCAGGAGACACTTAAACCGCTGAGCCAAAATCCAGGCCCTATTTTTTTCGAGACAGGGTTGCACTATGTAGTTCAGACCAGCCTTGCTCACGTTATAGCCCAAGCCAGCCTCAAACTCACAACCCTCCACCTACCTCAGCCTCCGAGTGCAGGCATTAAAGAGCGTGCCACCACACCTGGATGCAGTTATGAATCTTCAGTGTGATGCCATCAGGTGCGTGGGCTCAGCCTGGATGACGGCACATGTCTGTTATACCAGCCCTCCTGGAGGATGAAGCAAAAAGATCCCAAGTTCAAACCCTTTCCTGGAAAATTAGCAAGAAAGCAGAACGGCAATGTACCACAGATGGTGACCCTAAAATCAATTCACAGTAGAGGATTGAGAGGGAGCAGGGACAGAGGAAAAGACAGAGACAGAGACAGAGACAGAGACAGAGACAGAGACAGAGATGGAGAGAGAGAAAGAGAGCAAAGTGAGCTTCTATTTTGTGGTATGAATCTCAGCTGCTGTTGCAATCCCATAATCCATACTTTCCACCTGTGCTGAGCTGTGTCCTTTATTAAATTAGCACAAGCATCGTCCTGTCTGTGTGACTGGACTGAGGTGGAGATAGAGATTTGTGGTACAGAGGAGCCATCCTGACTATTCTCCCACAGCCTCCCAGTGAACTTCAAAGCCTGTTTACTTCTCAGAAATG
>RJWM01034481.1:0-19675 GCA_004363535.1 Dasyprocta punctata | reverse complement strand
TTTCAGAAAGTCCATTTGTGTGACTCCCACTGTCTTCCATTTCAGTATCTCTTGGGTTTGTTCTTTGTGGGCTGGGGGACTGAGACTGCCTCTTGGTCTTTCGTTTTGTCATTTTCTTCTGGAATCTATGTAGCTCTGTGTCCTGTGCGGCTGGCTGGCCTTCCCCTGAGGTTCGCGCTGATTCTTGCGGCGTGCAGGAATCGCGGGACCCAGTAGGCTGGGTCCCGTGTGCAGCAAGGAAGGGTGGCCTCCCGGGGCGTGCAGGTGGAGTCTCCTCCTTTACTGGGTGGGGGCGAAGGCCTCCCGGTCCCAGGGAGCTGTGTTTGGCACCGGACGTGAGGCGGACCCGACCCTGGTTCTGTCTGCAAGCTCGGCCCAACAGCTATGCCTGCGGGGCAGGCCCGGGCAGGTCCCAGGCCTACAGTGCCTGGAGCAACCCTGCTGGGTGGCGCGGTCTGCACAGGAGCTGTGGGATGGCACACGCTCAAGCCGAGCCACGCGGCTGAAGAATGGAGCTGCCGTGCGCTCTGCACTCTGGTGGGGGGGGGCAAGCTCTCCAGGTCCCTGCATCTATGTTGCTCAATTCACGGTGAGCAGCTCTGGGTTCCTGGGCTGATTTGGGCTGGGCTGCGTACCTCTGTGTCCTGCGCGGCTGGCTGGCGTTCCCCTGAGGTTCGTGCTGATTCTTGCGGCGTGCAGGATCGCGGGACCCAGTAGGCTTGGTCCCGTGCGCAGCAAGGAAGGGCGGCCTCCCGGGGCATGCAGGTGGAGTCTCCTCATTTACTGGGTGGGGGCCAAGGTCTCCCGGTCCCAGGGAGCTGTGCTGGGCACCGCGCGTGACGCGGACCGGACCCTGGTTCTGTCCGCAAGCTCGGCCCAACAGCTATGCCTCTGTTTTTTTCTTTTTGAGCAGTTTCTTTTCATTTCACAGTATCTGTTGTACTTTTGGATCTTATTTACTCTTTCATTGTCTTACACTAGGGAGGCAATATGATGTTTACAAATACATGTCTGATTTATTTCACTTATAAGTATGGTCTCAAATTACATATATTTACCTATAAAAACCTCAAGTTTACCATTCTTTATGGCTGAGTAATACTACAGTGTACAAAAATACCACCAATTCATCCATTCTTTATTCCTTTCGTTTTCTTTTTTTATTTTAAAGAGACAAAATAAAAATAACTGTAAAACAAAATTTCAAAACAAGTATGCTTTACGTGGGGTGCTATCGTTCCACAGTTTTGGGGTGTACTCATAGGATTTTTCTCTTCACATTTCAGTTTGTGCCATTTATCTTCCTCCACTGATTGTTTCCTCAGCTCATATGAAGTCTACTCATGTAATATCTACTCATCAACAACACTCTTTTTGGTTTTCATACTTTTTAAAAATGGTTTTTATTTCTAGTATTTTTATTCTATTTTAGAATTTGCACCTTTGCATATATTGTCTCTCTGTTTCTGCATGTTGACCTCTTTTTCCACTGGAAACTTTAATGTATTAATCATAGTTGTTTTAAATTCTCTGTCAAATATTAACAGAATTTGTACAGTGTCGAGCTCTGAATTTTTTTTTTTTCCTTCAGGCTTTATTTTCACATGCATGTGTGTGTGTGTGTGCGCACGCACGCGTACTCACACATATATTTTCCCTTTGGGTACATACTAGAATTTTGGGTTGAATGTCAGATATCAGACATGGCATATAATGTAACAGGTACTTAAGGAAATAGGCTATTAATATGAAGTATTGCATTTATCTGTGTAGGATTTTATCTGCATTTACTGTTTGCTATGCCTATCTGTGCCAAAGGATTCAAATTCCTCTACAGTACTTGTATTTATCTTACTTTTTAACTTTGGATTGTCCTAAATACATAACTTTTCTTCAAATAGACTCCATGTCCTGTACCTATTTCTATTGTAATTCACTGTAATTCAATGTTATATTAAAACCTTGATGATGTGGCAGTTAGGGGTAGGGGAATGGAACATTCCATAAAATTTTGATCATGTCTCAGCCATTTGATGGAGCTGTGTCTCTGGGCTCTGCCTTTTACAAGCATTCCTCCAGTGGTAGAGATTGTTTTCTAACTCTTGTATCCTTCTATCATTCCTGACTGTGGCATTTCCAATCTATTTCCTTGAGCCTTTGACCCTCCTTGACTATGTTTGTTTGTTTCCCCTCTGGGAAAGACAGAAAGATTGGAAGATGTTGGAGGGGGTGAAATTTTCCTTTCATTATGAAATAAATCTCTAGAGAAGTCCTTTTACTTGTTGGAGTATTAATTCTTGGAATGGACAAGATTGTGGACATATTAGGATCTTTATCAGATGCTTATGATGAGATCTTGGAGAGTTTCCATAGTGAAAATCCATGCAAGTGTGGGGCATTCCCTAAGACAGTGATCTCCAGAAATGTCTCCCTCCTATGCCATTTCCTTTTTAGACTCCTAAAATTTGTCAAAGCAACCATGTAAGTATTCTTACACCTTATGGCTGTGAGCAACTTTTTCTGGAGGTAAACAAATCTTGAATCTTCTGTTTAAATGTTCCAGTCTTTCTAGAATTTTGGTGACAGTTTGACTTGAGACCTCACATCTCTGATTTTCACTGTTATTGATTTTAGCTTAGTTCAGCATTTATTATTACTGTAAGAGCAGGAGAAATGACTCCCCCACAATTCACATGTCAGAACTGAAAGCAGGGGTGCTGGTACACTCACATTTACTGTTCCTAATAGTTTTCCGAGTAACATTATCAATTCCTTAGACATATGTACTTTTAGATTCATTCAATTATAATCGTCCCACGAGATTTTATTTTAAACACTGAATAAATCAATTAGGTCCTTTATTCTTCCCTATTACAATTGGTTACTATAAATACACAATAAATACACCAATTGTAAAATGTCTAACTTTATATATTAATTGATCCACATTTCCAAAACATGGAGTAATTTGCAGGTATATTGAAATTCTGTACAGCTCAATATAGGAACATCATCAAATGCATCCATACATTGAACCAAATTTAAATTAATCATTTGTACAGAGTATTTACATTCTAGAGTAGTCTTGGATCCCAGAATTACAAGCCAAAAATTATTTCTGCACAATTATTTTGATTACTGCCTACTTTTCAGGGCAATTTCATTGAGGAATTGCTGTTGTTGAGAAATGACATTAATCTTAGGATTTTTTTGCTATGATAAATTAGTCAAAATATTATTTCAGATAATTACTATCAAGCACTTTTAAAACTTAGCAAAATAAATTTCTATAGAATTAATTTTATGATAATTTTTATTCAATAAATTCTTAATTTTGGTAATTTTTACAGATCTCATCTTTGATAAAATACTGCCACAAAATTATGTATAATTAATGTCTAGCACATGAGCAACCAAATGTTGGAGAACACATATACTAATTAGTGATATGTGTTTTGTGACATGTGATATGTGCCAGGACAGAGTTGAAACACAGGCTTTGATGTAGTATATAAAGACTCATATTTTAAATTGTTATGTCTCATTTTCCTGAAATATTTATAGGAACTATAGTACGTATCTTTAGAATTATTCTGAATTAAAATTTGACATTTAAGATGGTACATACACAATAGATTATCAATAAATGGTAAGTAGGCAAGATTCCCAAGGTGACCTTCCAAATACGCTTCACCATGATTTTGTAACCTATAAATGTAATAAAGTATCAGTGTCATGATATTGATATGTTATATGACACAGTTGACCTTGAGATGGTGATATTATCTCAGCGAACTTGATGGAATAATATGGGTTATTGCAAGCATAAAACTTTGCTTGACTGGTAAGAAAAATGAAAACCAGAAAGATTCAATGCACAAAAGGGACTCAGTGCAAATTAAGTGATTGAAAAGAGGCCAACATTCTGAATGTATTAAATGCCATCAATCATACTCTTTAAAACAGTTAAAAATGATAATTTTATGTTGTGTTTACCTCAGAAATGCTGAAAAAACCACTAAATGACCAATAAAGAAGGGAAATGCTACAGATTATCCAGGGAGAGAAAAGTGATAAACTGGAATATTATTAGGGGAAATCCAGGAGATTGAATTAAAAGAGAGACTTTAAAACACTGAATGAAAATGCGTTCAAATATTTAAAGAAAATAGATGGATAAAATGAGAAAATGCACCGAGAATCTCAGCAGAGCTCTGTGAACTAATAAAAGAATAACTGGAAAGTTAAGAGATTTAAAAAAAGAGAAAATACCTGAAATAGAAAATCACTGAGTAGGTTTAATAGCAAAATGGACATTGCAAAAATGTCAGTGAAAAGGAGAGATGAAAAAATAAAAAACTTGAAGAAGGAAAACATGGAAAAATAAAATATGAAAATTCTCAGAGATTTATAGATAATAATCAGAAGGACACACACACAAAGTATTTAAGACCTGATGGAAAATAGAGATGATGGTTTAGGTAAAGAAATTACACATGCAATTGTTTAAAAATTCACATAGTTTTGAAAGGGCATGTGAGCACAATTCTAAAAAGATCTAAGTGAATACAAGCAGTATAAATACAAGAAAAATTATACTTAGGCACATCAGTGTTAAATTACATAAGATGAGTGATAAATAGAAAAATTTTCAGAATAGTCAGAAGCAAATGGTAATTTGAAATGGGGCATGATGATATGAATATGAGTTGAATTATCATCACAAGTAATGAAGGCCTGAAAATAAGGACGTATGTTCAAAGTATAAAAACATTTAAAAAATAGCAAATCCACAATTCCACACCAAAGGAAATCATCATTGGAAAACAAAGTGCAAAATGTACTGTTCTTTTATTTCTCTCTTAATCCTGTCAACAAGCTTGTTAAAGGAAAGTAATAACATATTTGTTGATTCCATCATACATGCACATATAAAAATAGTACAAATTTCTGAGAAATAAATAGGATTATGCTAGTTTATTGTACTTAGATTTATATGAGGTAGTAAAATACTAACTCTAAGTAAAGTAGAATGAAGGGCAGATATGAAATCTCCAGACCAATGATTGAAAAAAAAAATAAAAACAGATAAAAATACACAAGCATTGAAATACTATAAGGAAATCATTCATTTAATTCAGCGTAGTCCTTAGGATGGGTAAAAGGGTGATCTTCCTCCACACACATGCAAAAGAAGAAGCAGAACACATAGCTCACAGGTAAACCCCTTGCTTACAATTCATGAGACCCTGAGTTCTAGTCTCAGTACCACAAACTAAGTATGCCTGTTAACTGTGGATATATCAGCTTGACTGGAGCAAGAACACTTAGAAGATACATAAAGCATTGTTTTGGGCTTTTCTAGCACGTAAGTCAATAAACCAGGAGTGGAAGACCCACTCTAATTGTGGGTGACACCAATCAATAGAATTAGAGCCTGAATAGGAAAAAAGAGACAGAAAAAAGAAATTTGCCCCTTTTGAAGAGCTCTAATCTTTTTGAGCTGATGTGTCCTTTACTGCTCTGCTCTTCGGACACTGGTCTTCAAGTTGGCAGGTTTTTCAGGCTTCCAGTGCCCACTCGCACCAGCGATTCTCCAAGCCCTTGGTTTAGATTGGACCTGCACCTTTTATCTCTTTTTGGCGACTTCCAAATTCTTGGGATGAGCAGCTGCCATATTCTCTGACAGACAGCCTTGCAGATTTTCTTGACTCTGATCCTGTGAGCAACCTAATGCACCCTCTTGCACAGTTACGCACATATTTCCAATTGCTTCTGTTCCTCTAGAAAGCTGTAACTAGTAAGTAAATGACTAATCAAATAAAAATAAAATAAAGTAAAAAGTAAAGTAAAATAAAAAGAGATGAGGATGTATCTCAGTGGTAGAGCACTTGCCTAGCATGAATGAATCTCTGTATTCAATACACTGTACCACCAAGAAGAGAAATAGAAAAGAAAATATGAGTAGAAATCAAATAGAAATAAGAAGGCAAATAAAAAATAAGTAAAATTTCAACTGCCGCGTATTGAAGAGTGCTCCCTCTGTGATATCCAACTTCCGGCATAAAATTTCCTTGTAAAATGCCTTTCTTTAGGCTGTAGGTCAAACTTTTGACTTGTCTCCAACCAAAACGATATGGTAAAGGTCAGATGTCATCCCATGATTGTTTTAGATATAATGTATACAAAACTGTATCTTAGTATAAATGAAACAAATCAGCATACATGTTAAAATTTATTTGAAACAAGAGAGAAGATGATTTGGGAAATTATTTTGTATTCTTCCTGATACATGTGTATATATATGTGTGTGTATATGTGAATTTTCTCATATAAGAGAAAGAGAAACCATGTGATGTTTAAACTGGTGTGTCTGATTTCTTTCACATAGTATTATGTTCTCAAGTTGCATCAATTTGTTTATAAGTACTGCAAGTTTATCTTTCTTTTTGGCAAAGGAATTTTCCATTGTGCGTAAGTGCCACATTGTGTTCATATATTCGTCTGTTGATAAGCATATATGCTGCTTCCAAGATTTGGCTATTGTAAATTGTGCTGCTACGTACATCAGTGTGCATGCATCCTTCTATTAAGATGACTTCAACTCTTTTGAGAAGAATATACCCAGAAGGTGATAACTGGGTCAAATAGAATGTGTATTTTTAATTTTTTGAGGAATCTCTACACAGATTTCCATAGTGGTTTTACTAACTTACATTCCCACCAATAATATAGAAGAGTTCCTTCCTCCCATATCCTCACCAACATTTGTTACTTGCTTTTTTTTATGATAGTCATACTTTATATCTCATTGTGCTTTCATTTGCATTTCACTAATGACCAGAAATGTTGAAGATTTGTTTCATTTATAATACTAGCTTTGTTTTCATTCATTAAAAAGAAACTTTTTTTTATTTATTTGTTTCTTCTTTGTAAGAGTCTTTTTTGTCTATATTTTATAGTTTGAGTAATATTTTAGTTATTCTTTTTAGATAAAGATTCACAGTGTAACAACTGCATAAGAAATTTTATTTCCATGCTTTTTAATATTTTCTTTATTAATATCTACTTATATTACATTAAAATAAAATAAAATAAGATAAAATAAACCCTGTCTTAGTAGCCTGCAGTAAAAGACTGTCTTTGCCAGCTTGATGTAATAAGCTTATAGTTGTAGCAAGGTGAAAATGTTTCTAGTTATCACCAAATATCTTCTAAGTGACAAAGACAATCCTCAGTTGGAGAACATTCCAGTATATGTTTATGTCAGAATAGTAAAATTTTTAATATTATTGATTTAAATTTATGGATCTAGGGAAAAATATTTAATCTGAAATTTGTAAAAGGAGATAAACCATTAAGCATAAATCATTAAAGCAGGAAATAAAGTGCATATCAAATTAGTACATATTTGGTATCTAGCAAAAAATTAGCAAAATAAATAACCCTGATCAACATTGAAAAAAGTAGATTATCAACATGAAGAATGTTGGAACAGCATTAACCAATCCTACAAAGACTATCAGAGTCGTGATTAAGGAGTATTGTGCTCAATCATATGCCAATAAATCTGATAATTACATAATGTTGACAAAGTTCTTAAAAGTTAAAACTTCACAGAATTGATTCAGTGTGAAATAAAAATCTCAATACCACTGTATCTAGTGCAGAGATTATAAAAACAAAATAAGATGTAATGTTAGTGGCAAAATAAGATGCAATTTTAGTGGCAAAGACTAAGAAACAGAATGAAGAAATATTAATTTTATAATTATTTCTCAAGATAGAATTCTAAAATACATATACAAAATTTATTTTAAAAGAGAAATCAATTTTCTTTCTTAAAACTGTTAGGTATTAGAAGCAAATTAATTTATATGCCAGCATCTTTTGTGAATATACATGCAAAAATCCGGTTTTTTTTTGTTTTGTTTTGTTTTGTTTTGTTTTGTTTTTTTTTGTGGCAACAGGGGTCAAATTCACAACCTCGAGCCTGCCAGACAGGCACTTAAGCTGCTGAGCCAAACTCCCATCCTTAGTTTTTTGAGGAAGGATTGCACTATGTAGCTCAGACCGGCCTTGCACTTGCGTTGTAGCCCAAGCGGGCCTCAAACTCACAACGCTCCACCTACCTCAGCCTCCCAAGTGCTGGGATTAAAGGCAAAAATCCTTAATAGGAGTATCAAATTTAATACACAAAATATAGAAAATAATACTTCATGTTTAATCATGATTTGTCAGAAAAATATAATTATTTTAGTATTATAAAGGTAACTGTTACAGTTCCCTGCATTAGCAAACAAACAAGAAAAATTACACTGATATTGTTGAGAAAAAGGGTTTTCAAAACTTTAGGACCAATTTGTGATTTAAAATCTCTCAGTAAATTATGACCATAATGGAATTTTTTTCTAGATTAAAAAAATTTATGAGAATTTTGATATTTAATGATTAACTTCAAATACTTCCACAGAGATCAAGACAAAAGCAAACGTCTACTGTTGACGCTTCTCTGTACAACACATTACTGGATAGCATAGCCAATGCACTATGTCAAGAAACAGGATTATTGGACATACAGACTGAATAGGAAGATATGAAATTTCAAATTTTTAAAGACAAAATTATTGCACATGATATCCAAAAAGTCTACACACAGTAAAGTTAATAGTTAAATATTTCCATTTGTAAATTATGAGGTTAATACATAAATATCCACATATTTTCATTCTAGCAGAAAATAATTATAAAACAAAAAACTAATAACAACTGTCTCTTACAATGGAATCTCAAAAGTAGATCACTACACCTAGTAGAAAGCATTCAGGACTTCTGTCTTGAAAATAACAAATATTTTGTTTTCAAAGCCTATATTGTTATTGTTTTGGGTTTTTTGTTGTTCTTGTAGGTGTTGTTTGTATGTCTCTTGTTTGTGTTTTACTTTTCTGTGTTTTTTCCCTTTAAAATAAAATGTAAAAAAGGTAAATAAATAATTCTGTGAGAAAGAAAAATCAATAGACAAGACAAACCTTGCTCAAATTTGGGGAGATTCAATATTGTTAAGATTTTGCTTACTTTTAAACTGATCTTAATATCTTTGGCCATCTTATTTAAAACCATATTATGATTTTTCAATGCAATATGAAACATGACAATAAAAATTATGTTGAAATACAAAGGAGCTAGATAGTGAGAACAGTTAAGAATAAGAAAAAAACCTTGAAAACTAATGTTCTCTGATTTCATGACTTATCAAAAGTAATAATTAAAACAGCATGACATTTTTCTAAAGACTATAAAACAATATTAATGGAACAGAATGAAGTCGGGAAATATACAATTATACATATGGCCAATTTATTTTGTTGAAGTTTCTGGGCAATTTCACTGGTAGTCTTTTGAATGAGTGGCACTGAAACAGCTAGAAAATCTTTTGTGGGGAAAAAGCAAAACAGAAAAATTATTGAACCTTATATACTACCCTAGATAAGAATTAATTTTAGATTAATTAGGGACTCAATTATAAAAGCTAAAACAATAATTTTTCCTAAGATTTCTTTGGCTGCATGAGCCTTTTTCAAAATAGAAATGTCTTGATAAAATTCATGTCATTAAATTAAGAGCTTCTTATCAAAAAGCATAATTAAGAATATTAAAAGATGAAAGGCAGAGACTATATATATGTTTATACATGACACATGGCTTTAATTTGTAAATTAGACCTCATGAAAAGATGAAAGACCAAGATTTAACAAAAAAGATTACTTTGAGCAAACATTTCCCTGAAAGAATGTACAAATTGGCAATAAGCTCACAAAAAGTTGCTCAGCATCATTAGGCATCAGGGAATGCAAATTCACAACATAATAAGATACCACTTCACTCCCACTAGAATGACTAAAATTAAAAAGACTGACAACTCTGAATGTTGGCCAAACTGTGAAGCATCCACCTCTTTCATACATTGCTGGTGGGAATGTAGGATGTTTTAGTCACTTTGGAGAACTGCATGTCATTTTCTAATAAGATTAACTATGTACTGTCTTTATGATCCTGGAATTCCTCAAGACAATGACTTTCCAGGAGAAATGACAATATGTGACCACTCAAGGACTTTTGCAAGTATACCAGTTTTATCCACAATATTAAAAATGCTAAATGAAAATCAAATGTCCACATGAAAATGGATAAATGAATAGTGTATACCCAAATAATTAAATTATATCAAGTAATATTCAGAGTTACTTGTTGCTATGTACAACTGCATGCATGAATAGTGGAAGTATCATTTTGAATAAAGAAGATGACAGCAAAGACTATGAATCCATTTTTAAAGAATTTAAGGACAAAGATTAGAAATCAAAACAGGGGTTACTTGTGAGGGCCAAAATTGACTGGAATGGGGGCATTAATGGACTTTGTATGGTGAATGGAATATTTTGCAAATTTATTGGCATTTGGTTACATAGATGTAAAGGAATGTGCTGGAGTCCACTTTTAGCAATTATAGAAAGCAAATTATATGTATCTCTTTCCAACACTCATTTCAATTTTATCATGTCAGTAGCTTGAAATAGGCCAAGAGACTATTTTCATCCTAACAATTGGCAAACACTACCTATTATGGCTGTGTTTGCAGCAAGGTTGAATATGGCAACTCTGGGTTGCATAAAGTTGTACACTATCAACTGTTCACTTGAAGTCTATGATGTTGAAGAGATAACGCCTGTATCAATTCCAGTTTTTCAATATGTCCTTAAGTCTTTTCACCATAAATCCATATCTTTTTGTTCTTACATAGCTTATTGTGGAGCAAACATTATGTTTGTATTTAAGGCAGTTATATTGGTCAACTTTCCCGTTGTGGGACAAAATACTTGACACTTGCAACGTGGAGGAAAAGAACTTCATTTGAGGTTATGGCTTCAGAGTTTTGGGACCTGGTCTGTTTTGTAGTGGATGGTGTGGCAGAACAAAGATGTATCTTTCCCAGTGTCTAGGAAGCAGAGAGACAGGGAAAAGAGGCACAGGGCAAAGGGCCAAGGATCAGATTTAGTTCCCAAAGTCATGCCGCCATGTCTCACCATACATACTCAAAAGTGTGCTTCACTAATTCCTCAAGCCAATCAAATTGACAATCAATATCAACCATCACTACAATGCTGAAATTTCTTTCAATAAAAGGAATTGTCTAGTAATTGCTATATACAAGAAGAGACCTGTATGTTCATCAAATGATGAATGGATAAGGAAAATATGGTATTTATATGCAACGGAGTACTACTCTGACACCACAAAAGATAAATTTGAATCATTTGTAAGAAAACGGATGCACTTTAAGACCATAATATTAAGTTGAATAAACCAGACATGGAAGCTTAAATATTGCATGGTCTCTCTCCAAGGTATGAATCATTTAAAGAACAAAATAAAGGATAAATAATAGGAATCATGAATATAGGTCTTTTGCAAATAGGAAAGGAATCTAGGGATGGAAGGGATCACAGATGAAAGAGGAAGGAAAATTTTTTAAAAATTAAGATGTACTATGTACATGAATGAGCTCTCCATGATGAATATGATCACTGTGCACTGCAAGCATGTACTAATACAAAAATTAAAAGAATATGATAAGATTATTTTATTTTTGAAGTTTTTTTTCTTTATTTTACATGTACTAGATTTTCTGCTGCTTCGGGTTGATTATGGTCTTCTCTAAGTCCTTTTTCTTTTCTCCCTGTTATATTTGTTCTCATTCTTCATACTGTTGAAAGAAACAGGTGTACCACAGCTAAGATCTTATGGACAACACCTTCTTTGCAGCACATTATGTCATTGCTGTTTGCGTGTGCTTGTGGCTATGCACTTGTGTGCATAAGTATGTGTAGTTTGTTATTTGCACAAAGCAAATTATTAGGAAATGTTTAAGCAAAGCAATGCTGCTCAAGCCGGGCATGGCAGTGCACACTTCTCATCGCCGCATCCAGGAGGCTGAGGCAGGAGGATTATTGCAAGTTAGAGACCAGCCTGTGCTACAAAGTCAGCTCAAGGACAGCCTGAACTGTATAGTGAGACCCTGTCTCAAAAAGACAAAAAAAAAAAAAAAAAAAAAAAAAAAAAAAAAAAAAAAAAAAAAAAAAAAAAAAAAAAAAAAAAAAAAAAAAAAAAAAAAAAAAGAAAGAGAAAAAGAAAGAAAGAAAGAAAAAGAAAAAGCAGGGCTGCTGTTAATCTTACTACAATTGAGTAGATGATACATGCATGGTCTACTTGTTGAATTTTTGAAAAATGAAACTCAGTATTTTCCAAAGAATTTATTTTTCTAAAATAGTGTCTGTTATTGTATTTGAATGTGGGAAAACTCATATAACTTATTGGCTTGCTAAAATTATGCTTGGAATTAATTTGAACAAGATATTTTCTGCAAGTGAATTGTCTATTACAGTTCACTTGAAGCTTACAACTGGACTGAAGCAGGGATATATTGTGTTCAAATGAAATGCTTAGAGAACATATAAACTGAAAGGGATCAAGATATGCATTAGAAAATACGATGATTGATAATAGTATTATTTAATGAACTTCATCTTGTCTATTTCATATGAACAAGCTTGATTTACTTACTTGACACAAAAGACACTAATAAATTATTTCTGGAAATAGAGATTATTCACTTATGCTGCATTCTAAAGACACTGTCTCATCTGCAAGACACGATTTCACTCAATGTCTGTAAAGCAGTTAAACAACTAGAATGCTTTCTCCGTTGACAATGTTGCATTTTATACTTTTTGCAATTTCACACTGGAAAAAAAAAGCAGCATGGCTATTTATTACCCAAAGGAGTGATTCATTGGCAAGGATTTCACTTAGTAAAAAAGAAACTATGGATCTGTATGTATCCTAGTGGTTAAGATTAAATAATTGGGAATTTATCAAAGCTAGGCCAAAATCTATGCTCAACCACTTGTAAGATGTGCAACAGTATTTATCCATTATCTTCTTTCAGCCCTTGTTATAAGACTAAGAAAGGATAGTGAGGTTTAAGGAGATGCCATAATCCTGGAACTTACTAAATGTTCTGTAGATTTTACAGCTCAGTGTTGTTTTAACTAAACCCACTATTTGACTCTTTTAGGATAGATACTGTAACTTAATTTCTTTATTCAGTGCCCTCTCCTGGTCTGAAACATTTTAAACAGTCAACAGATGTTAGGTCAACATATATACAGTAGATTGTGAATTGTGTTTTGAAATAGTTTTTGTATTATGGTGTATTTCAAGCATAGAGAGGGATAGAAAAAACTCCTGTGTACTCACCATACGAATTCACCAAACACAGCCTCAGGGCCAATTATGTGTCATGTGTGTACTTTTACATATCCCCCTCACCAGGCTTCTTGAAGCAAATTGAGCTCCCTTGAAATTAATTTTGCCATAGGTCTCCACCGCCCTCTCTCAGTTGGCACACTACAAAGGTTCAAAGACATTTCCGAAGAATCACAAGAAAAAAAAAATTGTGAAGTGATATCTAATGCCATGATCACAGAAAGCATTTCCAAAGCTTAAGAGAAAATATGGATTTTCTGCTGTTTCTACTGCTGATTTTGTCCCTCAGGGTAGGTAACTGTGGCTCAATCAGCAAACAAGGGACAGGTGGTTAAAGTTGAGTCTTTCGGAAAAAGACACATACAGAACAATGGCCAGTTTTTCTCTGCTGACTTGAAAAAAACCAAGTATCTAATTACTTTGCACTTGAAGATAGAACATATGGATTTGCCCAGCAGTATGATGACTAAATTAATTTAGAAGGATTTCTATTGGTTGAAGTAGCTATTCACCACACAGTCCTGAGCCAAGAGAGATGATAAGGTTGTTTGAGTTGATATGAGTCATTTAATATAAAGGCAATAAAAACATTTCAAATTAATCTTAATAATGAATACTCACCAATTTCCCTCTTTCTCATGAAATGTGTGTTTCTCTTCTTTATTTAGCTCCATTTCGTTTAGTACTAGTGAATAAATCCCATTAATTATACGTAAGAGATAAGAGGAATAGGAGAATCCACAGTATTGCTACATTCTGACTGGCCCATATTTCCTAGCATTTACCTTATTCAAGAGAGAGGCAGGTGACAATAGCAGTAGCAACTGTATAATGTTTTGAGGAAAAGTTTGACATTATTATTATTATTATTATTATTATTATTATTATTTGGTACTGGGGATCGAACTCACATCCTTGTGCCTGCCAGGCAGGCGCTTAAGCCACTGAGCCAAATCCCCGGCTTGACATTATTTCTTGATGTAACAGCATAATTCCTTAAAGGTTATTTGAACTTACCTTGTGTTATACAAGGAAAGGGCAGAGTCATTTTGTTGTGGCAGGTTTCATTGATTTGGGGTGGCACTATTGACTGCATGTTCATCTGAGATTATTACAAGTAGAAAATGTGCAAGCATATTTTGGGTTTTATTGGCAGGCTGTCTAAGATGCCAACAGCCATCTCCTAGCAGCACAGAAAATGAGATTATTTTATAAGTTTAATATGATATTAAAGCGCCTACCTGGTCTGCATCTTTTTAAACATTTATATGCACATCGATATTCATTCCATCATTCAATTATTTATTCAGTAAACAGTTAGTACCGATTTACTTTGTACTTGATCGTGTGTCAGGCAGTGGAAATATGCACATGAACTAAGCACAATTTTACCCTTAAGGAGCGAATAGCCCTTTGAAGAAGCAGATACCTTCACAGAAAACTACACTAGATGGATGATCAGAGGACTAAAATGATTTTATTCTAAGTTAATTTGGAGATTATAGCATACTCTTGAAATAGCAGGAGGAAATTTACTATCCATATAGATCAATTTTGAAAAAAAAGCTGTTGTATATAATTAAAAAAATAAAATGAGATATTGTTAATTAATATTTGACATTTTACCAAACATTTTCAAATGTATTATAACATTCAAGCCACACAGAAATTCTACAAGATATACAATAATATTTTTTTTCATTTCTCTGCTGCTCCTTCAAAACTCCTTCAATAACAATACCTGCTAAACTTCCATTTCCCAAAATATTTCTTGGCACTGTTTCAGTTAGGATTTTAGACACACAACTGTAGAAAATGTTCTCTTTCAAAGTCACCACCAAGTTTTCTGTGACAAAATCCTATGTTTAAAACTTAGTCATGTCATTTTTTTCTCAATTTTCTCTTTTTTATTTACTTTTCAGTATCCACTGTGTAGTTCTATTTCCACTATTTGAGCCTTGGCTTCTGTCTCTGCCTCTAGATCCTCTTCACATCTTTATACTGGCACAATTTGTCTGTGTCCTAATCCTACTCTATCACTTTCAATGCTATCTATGTTCAGCTAATTACCCCTTGATATGTATGTTTAGCACCAACTTCTCCCCAGACATCCCAAATCATGTAATGGGCTAACTGATAAATCCATTAAAATTTTAATAGGCACCTCATACTTGACATATATAAGGCAAAAATCCCAGTTTTCAGCCTCTCCCAGAAGCATGAAAATCCTTCACTCTCCCTATTTCCATGTCAGCTGTATTATACTTGCTGTAGTCAAAAACTGTAGTTATATTGACTCCTCTTGTTCACATACAATTCATATTTTATCGGGCATCATCATTGCTTTCATTCAACATCTCTTTATTTAGCATTGGTTATCCTGCACTTACTAAGTGCAAAGCTCTTTTCTGTGAATGATGCAATACTAGAAAGGACAAATAGTCAAGTCTCATGGAACTCCACTTCCAGTGGACTGTTTGCATTGTGTAGTTCTAACTTTAAAAAATGTGTTTAAACATGATAACTTCCCATGACTTCCATCACTACAACTGTGATAGTAAATCTTGATTGTCAACTCAGTTAGCTTGAAAGATACCTAGGAGATTAGTATGGCACACTTCTGGATGTGTATCCGTGGGTTATCGGGGCATGACCTAGGGTACTATATCTGGACTTTGATGCCTTTTCCTCTGATTCTCCCATTCTCCCATTCTCTGTTTCCAGGATGCCAAGTTGAGTAAGTTTCCTCTGCAGTGTGTCCTGCCCTTTGGCTGGGATTTTCCTTCCTGGGATCTAACTGATCATGGATTGAAACACCCTAAACCTGAAGCAAAATATATCTCTCTTCCTTTAAATTGTATATGTCTGATGCTTTATCCCAGGGATGTAAACATGACTGATAGAACCAACCTGGGCTGTGTTACTATTACTTCGCTGCCTTTGATTTTTCTGTAGCCAGCTCTGAACAAAGTAGTGAGAATAATTCTTTCCAAACTCATAGCTGATATCTATTCTTCTCCTCAGAAACAAAAAAATGTTTTTCCTCCAAATAGCTACATATATGACCACACCTTTACTCACTTTTACATTCATCCATATATATGAATTACCAATTTCCTTTTTCTCCTGAGAATATGTCATATAGCTACTTTTACAAATCATGCCTTTTTTTCCTCATTCCTTGGGTATAAGCCTTATAAGAGTAGGAGCATTTTTGTTTTACTTAATTAAATATCTGCTTTGTAGGAGCAAACTGTCTGGTAGAAGAGTTACTCACATATTTTACAACAAAAATAGGATGGAAGGACAGAAGAGAAAATCCTGTATTCTGACTAGAAAGCTCAGAGAAAATGTCATGTATCGAATAGCATTGCAACTTGGATCTAAAGGATATTAACTATTTTCATAGCAGGAGAATGATGTTAAAATGAACCAGTTAAACATATATATATATATATATATATATATATATATATATATAGTAATCCATTACCATGTTGTGCATTTAGTGATGTGATCTTAGGCTTCAAAAATGTGTAATCATTGAAGAACACAGGAAAAAGTAAGACCAAATTTGCTGAGAACAAAAGAATAGGAAGGCCCTGTTTGCCCTTACAGGAGTTTGAACATTATTTTGTAGCAAATAAGAAGCCATTATTGGTTTTTAGAGGAAGGGTATAGGCAAAATTTCATTTGTGCAGCAAGAAGATTTATCTAGCAATAAAGCAAAGGCTGGATTGAAACTGTAAGAAGCACATTTTGATCTCCTCTGTATCATGTCAGTCTGGCCTTTGTTTTCAAATCCTTCTCAATTGACAGAGTCTATGCTTTTTTTGCCTTAATGGATGGTGCTACCTCAGCGTTTTGGTTGTTGTTGATTTTTTTCTTTCTGTGACCATTATTTTCCATGCTCCTGCTATGCAATGTTGAACAGAGTAACATATGTTTGACTTAGAAGAAAGTATACATGATGGAGTAATTAGAAATATTCACATCAGTATCAGTTACTGATCCAAGACACAGGGAGAGTTTAGCTGATCATAAATTATTAACAGAGCTTTGTTCAATCATTAAAAGAAAACTTATGAAGAAATATTAAAGATATAAAACATAAATTCATTCATTAATTCACTAAAATTTATGGCTAGGTGCTGTCAACTGTCAGGCACTGTTCTAAGTATTGGAGATAGAACAACACTGATAAAAAAATCCCTGGTCTCAAGGTTCTCATCTCCTAGGGGCGGCAAGCTTGTTCTATGATCATAGTTAAGAAAACCAGGATGAAAACCTCCAAATATGTATTTTGGGATAGGTAACTTGTCTAATGTAAGTACAGATAATTTGTAGGAAAAATGCATTACACTGGTAAAATAAATATGTATTTTCCACATAAGAGAATTATGAACTAATGTTTTTGCTATTTATCGTTTACCCAGGTTTCAACAAATGCTGCTTTTTTTCTTCAGTGAACTTATTTGATATCATTATGTACATAATATCTGTGAGAGTATTGGTTTAAAAACATCTGTTTATTATTTCACACATTTTCCAGGTTAAGGGTCCAGGTGAAGCTTAACTACTTTTCAGGCTCAGGGCTTCAAAACATCACAATCAGAATGTCAGATGGCTGGATTTCTATCTGTGGTCTCATATAGAACCTGGTTCAAAGTTCACTTGGGTTGTTAGAAGAACTGAAGATAATGTACTATGCCCTGTTTTTACATGAGCTACTGGATGGAGGTCAACTAGAGGACAACTAGTGACCACTTGTAACTTCAACAGCCTGCTCACAGTTACTAGAGATTGCACACAATCACTGTATTTGCTACGTGGGCTGCCTCACTGCGGTTGGTTAGTCAAACAAATGAACACAGAGAGTTTCTATAGCAAATCTCTATAACACTATCAAGGGAATGGCAATTTTTATATTTGCATATTCCATTGCTTCAAAACAAGTGCCAGGTCTTGCTTATACTGGAGTGGAAAAACGTAAATACCTGAAAGTATGAGTGCAATTAGTCATTTTATGGTGTTTTCAGCATTCAGAAAATTAAACAATTAATACAATTAGATGGGAAGCTCAGAATAAATTGAGTTATTCAACTTTGTAAAATTTTACTTAGGCAATCAATAACTCCAATATTTAAGGACTTATGACAACAAGGAGTTATTTCCCCTCTTTGCATGTCAGTCGAAGGTCAGGTTTGTTGTTTTATGTATTTGTTCACTCTAGGATCCATGGAGCCAGGAGCAGACCTTATCAGGAATATGCTGTTCTCTAATCAAAGCAATAAAAAAGAAAACTCTCAGAAACTCGAAATAACTATATATATATATATTTTTTTTTTTCTGCTGTGATATGGCATACATCAACTTGGATCACATTTCATTGGTCAAGATAGTTGTCATGACCAAATGTAATGATAGTGGGACAAAAAAAGTATATTTGAGGTACAAGTGAGCACTAAAAGCACCAAAGGAGAGAGACACATACTTAGAAATATAGGATACTATATACTACTGTTTAAAGAGATTTATCATGGATTTTGTGTGTTGACATTTTTTATGTATTTTAAATTAATTTTTATTAGTACATGTTTGATGTACATAATGTCATTCATCATAGGGAATTTGCATCTATACATAATACATCTTAATTTTATCCCATTCCCTTCCCCTCCCTCCAACCCTTTTTCCTCTCTCTATTTACAAAACTTTGCTTCCATTGTTTTTCTTCCATTCATTTTTATGCCTATTTGCTTCCTTCACTTCCTCCATCCCCTCCCTTGTTCCTCTTCTCATTTGAATATTTCCTTTCTATTTCATAAAATCTAACCTCCATTTTGCTCCTTATTTACCCTTTGATTTTTTCACACAAGAGAAGCAATGTAATATTTAAGCAAGTGTGTCAGATTTATTTCACTTAAAATTACATTGCCAAGGTGCATATATTTATCTAAAAATGTCTCGTTTATCCTTTTTATGACACAGTAGTACTCCATTGTTCATATAAACCATGTTTTCTTTATCCATTCATTCATGGATGTTCATATGGACTGTTCCCAGCATTTAACTATTAAAATTGGTGCTGCTCTAAACACGGGTGTGCGTATATCACTGTTGGAAGACGCTTTTAACTCTTACAGGAAGATATCTAAAAGGGGAGTATCTGAGTCAAATGCAGCCTCTAGTTTTAGTTTGTTGAGGAATCCCCATGCCAATTTCCGTACTGGTTGTACCAATGTACACTCCCATCAACAGCGGAGAAAGGCTCCTTTTTTTAAAACAACATTTGTTATTGGTTGATTTCTTGAAGATAGCTATTCTTTCTGGAGTGAGATGGAATCTC
>RJWM01034480.1:0-19683 GCA_004363535.1 Dasyprocta punctata | reverse complement strand
GCGCCGGTGCCACTCAGGCCGCGCAGGGGCCCCGCGAGGGGTCCTTCTCATTCTCCTCCAAAATAGTCTATGTATTACAAACACATGCTAATAAAAATAAAAAGAAAAAAAAGAAATAATCTAACAAACCAGCAGTATGGAACTTGGCTTTTGAGTTCTGTTCTATTTGATCTACTGTCTTGAGATAGCTTTTTTACCACTAACAGACTAACGAAAATTGAAAACCCTAGTTTGGAAGTGTTTTCTTTTCAAAACTTTTCCATGTAAAGGAGATTTAATGAGAAATAGCCTATGAAAGAAAATATATACAAAAGAGAAAGATACTCAATCCAATTAAAGAAATTCTTTCACTGAAACTCCATTGCCACCATCAGTTGACCATTAGGATGCTAAGAATTGGATGCCAGAGCTCCAGAAATTCTACCCCTGTCCTGGTCAAAAAACAATGACCTCCATCACATTTCTTTTAGAAAGTTAAATATTTTGTGTGCTGTCATTTCTCCACATTGTTCATTTCAAGAAATGATGAATGTCTAAAACGGCATTGGTAGTAACAGTAAGACATTCAGAATGGTAGGGGAGAAGGAAACTATCTCTGAGGCTATTTTAATGGCTTGCAGGTACCTGAATTGGGCTAATGGTAGAGGGAAAGGAATGGAAAGGTAGGGAGAAGAGAGAGGAAGAGAGGGGAGGGAAAGACAAAGGTGAAAGGGAAGGGAAGGCAGAAGGAAAAAGAAGGACGCAAGGAAAGGCAAGATGAGACGTGACTTCATTAGGATTTATTGTTTGAAACTGGGGAACTCTTGGGTGGAGATGGAAAAGAGGCTGCCCAGGACAATCTTTCACTTCTTTTAGCTCTTGATTCGAGTATTCGTGGAGACAGCTTACTAGTCCTCTTCCCCAGTCAGTAGATTTTCCCTTCTGCTTCCTACATGAAAGTGTCCATGGAATTCAGACTTTTTTTTCACATTCATATTTCATCCAATTTTAATTCTATTTTCTCATTTTTAAATTTTTTGTTGCATGTGCATTTATATCTTCATTACTACATTTTCATCAGATTTTATCTAGCAGATAATTTATATTTATCCTAACAGGGAGAATACTCAGCATATATCAAGTAAATTTTAGTTAATGTTTTGCATGGGGGTATCCTAATACCTATAGGTTTTTAGAAGTAACTCTGATCTAAATCCCAATCACTCACCTGGCTTTATCTACTAAAGACAATATTGCCTCAGTTCACAGTGTTTGTACTTGTTCCCTCCATATGAGATGTTCTTCCTTCAAATGTCTATGTGGCTCATTCCTTCCTAGTCTCAAATTTACATTGTTCCTGATCATGCTGTATAAAGTGGCAAAGGCCACTGCTACTTTCCTGCCGCTTACAAGCCTGCTTTTTCATGCTCTTTTTTTTTTTTTTTTTTTTAATGCCCTGTATGGCACTTACTGCCACCTTACATTTTTTATGTTTGCTTGTTCATGATCACTTTGGCCCACTGACCTGTAAATTCTACAAAGGCAGGGATCTTGTTCTATTTACTGTGTGTCTAGCACCAAGACAGTGCTGGCTATAGCATACATGGACATAGGATGTTTATTGACTACATGAATCAGTAATATGCCTATAAAATGTAGAGAAAAAAAAGAATCCCATATGAAGACAGCAAAGTCTAGACAAATTAATCAAATTGCTAAATGTAACTTAAGATTAGCAATTATTATTATCATTGGCATTATTTTAGTTCCAGTTGTACAAACCTAGGCTGAATTTGTTCCACTCATCATAGAAAAGCCAAACATAGATATTCCAGACAGGTACATAAACCACTCAAGGTCCACTAGCTAATGGGTAGAGAAATGATTTTCCGAAAAAATAGTAATTTGTTATATTTAGATAGATTCTATTTTCCTAGCAATTTACTCATCTGTCTTACAGTCTTTGCTTCCTTCTACTTTCTTCTAATATCATAAATATAGAATTATCAGCATGTATCTATTGATTAAACATTTTCATACCTTATAAAATTAACGTAAGATATATTGTATATAGACTAAAACAAACTTTGAGAAATAGCTGGTATGTGTGCCCTCAGGAACTGCTGTATTAGGGTTCTCCAGAGAGACAGAGAAAGAGAGCCAGAGAGCCAGAGACAGAGATAGAGAGACAGAGAGCAAGAGCGAGCGGACAAGAGAGAGAGAGAAAAAAAAACTTAGGAACTCATTTTTTCAACTTTTTGCTGCTTGAGGGTCTCCAGTCATTGGATTGTATCCATTCCCATTGGAAGTGTGTCTTCCCTATTTGCTACAATAACTCACACATGATCTGCTCTGTGTCTATGGCCACATTTCCCTTTATTTGTGACCTCATGATACCAGTCTTACTGGATTTGAGCATTCCCTCATTGAACTCTTCTTAGCTTGATTACCCTGCAACTACTCAGTTTCCAGACAAAGTCACATTCATAGATTCCAAGAGATAGGACTTCATCCTATCTTTTGGGACTTAGAATGAAACCTATGACAGATAGTAGTGTTTAGATGTTCCCCCAAAGCCTCATGTGGTCACAGGTGGGGCTTTTTCAGAGGTGGTTGAATTTAGAGTGTAAGACACTAGAATTGATTCATGGTGCAATGCTAGGATCAAGGGGCACTGTGAGTAAGTGTGAGTGCTATCCACCCTAAGTAACCTGATCAGATAAAAGGAATAGAAAAATCTGTGGTCATCCTTTGCTTGCTTCACTACCTTCTTCTCACCATGAACTGTGTCTCCTCTGAAATACCTGTCTGCCCTGCCATCCTGCCTTGGAGCCATCTGATGATGAACTCAAACCTCAACAAACTAAGCTAAAGAAACATCTCCTCCCTTAACTTGTGGAATTTGGGTATTTTGCCTCAGCAATGAGAAAAGTAACTAAGAAAGGTGGATAACATCATCATGGTGATTTGCTAAGGATAGATTTAACACATCCATCTCCTTTTTTTCAAGCTTGTTTTCAACTGAGAAACTTTGCAGGTGCTGTCTTCTCAGAGTGCTATAGTTTTCTGCTCCTATTTGCTGAAGTTTCAGTGGTGAGCTAGAGTCAGCTCATACCCGCTCATGAGCATCAGTTGCTACATTTCCAGAACCCAGTTAACTAAATTATTAAAAATTAAGCTATATAAACATAATTAATTAAATTTAAACTGAGATGAAATAATCCCCATACTCACCAATTCCTAGTTATTTTGCTATACTTGACTGCTATCTGTCTATGCTCTTTAGATTGTTTTCATCTAACGTATGTGCACTGTAAAAATACAAAATACTCTCCTAGGTCTGTATTCACTGATATCATCTTGGCAATTTGAAATTGGCCACAATGGAAGTGTTTGTAACATAGAAACCAGATAATGCTACATTTTAGGATGCTTTTTTCCCCATAGAAAAGTAGCTCTTATAAATGAACCAGATGCACGTATGACTTCAGTACTTCCTGGAGGCTTCATCTTCACTTTCTCAGACCAGCTTCTTATAGCACTGAACTAAATCAAAACTTTGCTTTCTATTATTTTCTATTTTAGTTTGTTTTTTACATTTCTCTAGGGACTCATATTTTGCTCATTTTTGTGAATGTTCAGTTATATATGTATTTATTTACCTTTTTTCACTAAATTAAGTTTCTTGAGTACTGAAATCATGACTTTTTATTATTGCTTATTTCCAGCATAGCAATACAACATTTATTTTGACACACCTGAGGAATGAGTGGAATATCAAAATGTCAAGATAAAATATAATGGCCCCTTGGTGTCCAGGAAATTCATTTCAACACCCTTTCCTAGATGCCAAAATTTGCAGATGCTGAAGTTATTTGTATAAAATGACAGAGTATTTGCACGTAACCTGTACATATCATACTGTATCTGTAATATTAATCAGCTCTTGATTCCTTATAAAAGCTAATACAATGTAAATGTTTTGTAAAAAGTTATTCTACTGCCTTAGTTATTAGAGAAGAATAAAAAGAAATTAAAAAATCTGCATTATTTTCTATACACAGTTAGTTGAGTTTGTGAATGTAGGATCTGTGAATACAGAGAGCCAACCATACTGGACTTAGTGAGGGGACAATATAAGGGCTTGATTGCAGACAGGGAGTCTCATTTTATCCTGCTAAGATGTTTAGTTTGTTTGGGTGAAAACTTAGAGTTAATCCCCTGGTATCTATTTTTCCTTAACTTTATACTGCTTATGATTTGTGGTAGCAAGAATTTATTATCTAATCAAATGCATAGGACAACTGAAGTAAACAAGAGGTGTGTGATAAGTACCTAGTGAAAAGCTCCTAGAATATAGTAAGTTCTTATAATGACAAAGCCTGGCAACTGAAAAGAATTGCAAAGTCGCTCATTAACATTAAGAGTGACTTATAGAGTGTCCCAAGGAATCACTGGGGATCACCAGGTGACTTCAATGTAAGGAGCTGCATGAGATTAAGATGGATTCATCATAGTCATTAGAAAAATAAATGTTTTCTTAAAACTAGGTCAACACAGCTGAGGTTTTCTAGGGTACTAGTGAACCTGGGTGATAATGAAGTGACTGAAGAGGGGATAGGCATTACTGCTAGCTTTCAGGCTAAAACAAAATATCTATGAGTAAGCAGTATTCCCTGTATTTAAGAGACAGTTAATCCCAATCCCAGACTTAGTTACCAAAGGGCCATATACAGAATGCACACTGGGATGAAAGCAGAAGAGGTTTTGAAAGTAGTCATAGTAAATTATAAAAATTAACCATTTGTCAAGTGGTGTTCAACAGTACATTTAAATTTCTCCATAGCTTGTTATCTTTTAAATGTATGCCACTCTGTCTTGGAGTCAGCCATCTATGAACTGAAACCTCTATAAAATACCCAACACCCAAAGTTAAAGGAGAAAAGGTTTATTGTAGTTCTGTTTGCAGAGGTTTCAGCCCATAGTTGGCTGGCTCCAAGGCAGGTTAGCTTGGCAGGGAGGCATCTCAGAGGAGAAATAGTTCATGGTGGGCAGAAAGCAGGAAAGCAGAAAGCAGTGAAGTAGCAAGGCAGCAGTAGCCACAGCAGCCCTGTTTCTGTCCTTAATATTCTATCCAGGCTACATGCCCTTAAGGTAGGTAGCACTCAAACCCAGTGTGGGCTTTCCTGTTATCCACATCCAGAACTATGTCAAACCAACCAGTGGACTAGTTTAGTAGTCACACACCCTTGATTCCAGTACCACACACGTAATCCCAGAGTCACACACTCTTGATCCAGACACCTCTGAGAAATTTTACTTATGATCGCATGAGACTTTGGGGGTGACTTATGGACATAAGCTATAACACCTGCATATACAAGAAGCAAACTGCACAACTAACTGGGTTCTAGGGCTGAGATACGGGTTTAGCAGTATGTTAAGGAGCTCTTATACCATTCTTCCTGAAGCACAGAATCTGTCACAAATGCCATTTTCTTCCCCTAAAAGACTCCTCCTTTCCATCCTTCTCCTATCGTTCCCATTCCATCATCAAGCAGGATTTTTTTGCCCACAGAGACAGCTAGGTCAGTCCATTCGCTGAAGTGCCTTCCAAACCTGGATGGGTTAACTGAAAATCCTGTACCCTGCTCTCCTTGCCCACAGCCCCCATGTAGGAACCCCCAAACTAAGTAATTATTCATAAGATACTTGTTTTTTCAGCATCTTGAGTGGGTGCTGAGGAAGATTACAAGCACAAAATACAGCTGCTTTTCTTCATGTGTCTGTCAACCTGGTTAGTCATGTTATAGGCAGTTGAGTTAGAAATGTTATAGGCAGTCAGACAGGACTAGGCCCTGTCTGTGTCAGTGCATAAAACCAGATATCTTGTGACCTTGGAGGAGACAGACACCTCTGCTGTGGGCCAAAGACAAAAGACCACACCCCTTAGTATAAACATCAGAGACTGATACTCTAAATAGATATGGATCACCTTGACGAAGCCAGGAGTCACCATCCCAACCCCCTATAGGAAGAGTCACTGCTCTTTAAGCATGTTTGCTTACTACATGGTTTGCTTCCCCATTTGTCCCAGATTTAATCAATTTTACCTGAACAGTTAATCTTATTGGTTAACCATAGCTCTGTCCCACCTCATGCCTGCCTGCCTTGCCAGATTCCCACTTTCCCCCATCTTAGACCTGTCTCACCTCTTGATTTTGTTCTAAAAAGTCCCTAGAAATGACAGAGTCTTTGGCAACCCACTCAGGACACTTTCTGTCTCTCTCTTAGACAGAAGCTTGCTTTCTCTCAATAAATATATTCTGCTGTTAATCTCTGTTGTTTCTAAAATTCATTCTTCAGTTTTAGAGAACATGAGCTCGTACCCAACATATAGTCGGTTGGGAGTTTCATTCCTCTGTATCAGTCTCAGAAGTAAAAAAGAAAATAAAACAAAAACCAACAAGCCAAACCTATTTTTTCTTGTCTTTTAAATTATGCCAGTATCTAGAAGTTGTTTATATTTAAAGACTCTATCAAAAGCAGGCCAAGGCCCAGGGAACTTGATAAGTGTTTAAAAGATATGATTTACTATTCTGTGATATGCCACTGATGTGGCATGAATTAAAAACAAAAGTCTTCCAGGAGGAAAGATTTTGTTAGAGATATAATTAATTGACCCTGCTTGGGTCTCTCCTTTCTCCATGTAGTTGTCAGGGAAGTGCTTCCAGCACTGCCCTGGCTACGATTAATATTCAAGTTCATGCTGTAAAGTCACCTTCATTTAGGAAATCTTACATTCATCAGCAAATAATTCATAGGTCAGGATTTTACAGTAACACATACCTTTTGATTTAGTCTTAGAATTAAGAAACAAATATAGCCAGCAATTATTTTAGACATTTGTTTTCAGAAATGAATTTCTTCCACATATGTCAGATTTGCTTGCAGTTCTTTTTCAATTTAATTTTTGTTAAAAACATGAAAAATGTGAAGTTAAATGTTCAGGTATAATCAAGTCATTATTCCATATCTAAACTCTAGAGAGCTACTGGTTGTCATGGTAATGTGACTGCATGTGTGAAGTCAGTTTTGGGGACATCACATTTCCATTAAAATATCATGTGCGTTTGCATGAACTCTGCCCAGACCATCATTGCTGATGGGTTTGTCCCTTCCACCCCATGCCATAATAATGCCAATGGATTTCATATTTCAAAGCCAAGATTTTAGAGTTCACTGTGTTTATCAATGATCTCTATCAAATAGAAGTTGATTTGTATTCACAGTCTAACATACATGAATATAGAGCTGACTATACATTCATATGGCTAATCCTCTCCTCCCAATTACTTTTTTTCCTGAACCGAAATAACCCTCCCATTTCTTCTAGTAAATAATTTTAATTATATTGCTTTATCTACATCTCCCCCTATTAGAACATCTTCTTTAAAATGGATTTGTAATGTTACCATTACTCTTGAAGATACAGTTTTTCTTTCCGTTCATACCTTCTTCCCAGAGTCTCCATTATACCCTCTTTGGTTTAGGGTTCTGCTTATACTTGTTTACCCATATGGTTTTTTGTTTATCCAGTTTGTGAAAGTTTACTACACTCATAGTGCATAGTACAATGCATACTGTATCTCAGGTCCTCAAGGGCAAATACAAATGAGCAAATTACAAATGTAAGCCCTTGATAACTACACTGTTCTTGAGAAAAGGGTCTGAATTTCTGGAAAAGCAGCTGCTTCTACAGAGATTTGCTAACACCAAACTATTTCTAAGTCTTGCAAACAATGTGAGTTAACTTTTCATTTTCTTTTCATGATTTGGGGCTGGCCCTGATGGCAAGCTTGTAATTCCACCACTCAGAAGGCTGAAACAACAGAATTGCCATAAACTCACGATCAGCCTGGTCTACATAGTGAGTTCAAGGTCAGCCTGAACTGCATAGTGAAGCCCTGTCTCAAAAAAAGCAAAAACACAAAACAAAACAAAAAAACAAACACAAGAAACCATCCTTTTGTTAAACCAAAGGTTTAAATAAATAAATTAACTGCTAGTGAATATCAGACCAATTAATATGCACATTATGGTGACTATTAAGTAGGATATAATGTATAGCAAATCTCACTCTGCTTGTGTACCCACCCATTGATACACACACCAAGATGGAATTGTTATTTTAAAACAAGACTCATGAATGATCAACAATTGAAGAGTTTCATTTGGAGACTCTTTTGGAAATTCTATATGATGTCTCATTATACTACTCTGTTCAAACTGTTCTTGATTCTTAAGCATGTCACAATTCCCATCTTTTAAAATAACATCCTTTCCTATCACAATTCCCATCTTTTAAAATAACATCCAAGTAGCACTTATTCTTTGAGGTATTTTATGGTGAAAATAAAAGTAAAAGAATGTTTCATAAACACTTGAGGCAAATTCTTACAAAAACAGCCAAGGAAATGGAATTAATTACCTTTGCGGAAGAGCCTTAGGGTAAAAAGGGGCAGAGCAGGAAATCATTATTTCACACTATAAATCTTGTAGCACTATTAGGGTGTTAAATTTTTATTATAAACAAGATAAATTTAAAAAATGCTGTATGTTTATATAAGCCCTGTATATATTACAGTATTCTGTAGTATTTTTCATTAAATTAGTTTATCCTTATTTGGATTATTTTTCCACTACATTTAAATGGGCAACAGAAACCAGATGAATAATAAACCACAGGGCTTTATTTCAATACCCTGAACAACAACTCTTTAAGTTCTGTCCATGTACATATCCCTTCTATCTACATCCTTTTAAAAAGGTATCAGATCAGGGTTTTGTATTTAATGTAGTTCTGTAAAAGCCTTCTTAACCAGTGCTAACTAAATGCCAACACCTACTATGTACTCTTGGAATCATGAAGAACACAAAAAAGGTAGAACACTTCCCTGGCAAATGTGAGGCCCTGAATTCAATCCTACAAGGCTGAAGTTACAGGCTTAGAGATATATTTAATTCACTCTAAAAATAGGATATTAGGTAAAATCCAGAAGACTTTCCGTACCTCCTTTCAAGACATCTGTGCCTTAAAGTTATGGAAGTGTTTTTGATCTGGACACACTGCTTTTAAATGAACTCTTTAAAAAATAAGAAAATCTGAGAATATCTATAAATCTTCAGGGAAAGAAGTATATTAAGTAATAGAGCTATCAACTAGTAAAGTATATAATAATTTTTAAAATGTGTTAGTTTTATCAGTAAGTTAGAGAACAATGCATAAAACAGAAAACATGCATACATATGAAAAGGAAGTTTATAGTAAAGGTGAAATTTTAAATCATGTTGAAAAGAAAAGTTTTTCAATGATGCCAGTGATATAGGAAAAGGATCTCAGATCTCCAAATGACATGGTGGAATGAAACTCCCAACCTACTCCAGCGCGAGTTTGTGTTCTTTAAAATCATAGAATGAATTTTAGGAACAACGGAGGGTAAGAACAGAAGATATTTATTGAGAGAAGGAAAGCTTCTGTCTGAGGGACAGAAGGGGGTCTGAGTGGGTTGCCAGCGACTCTGTCTTTTTTAGGGACTTTTATAGAATAAAATCATGATGGGGAAAACTGGGAACTGCAAGGCAGATGGGCATAAGGTGGGACATAACCATGGTCAACCAATAAGATTAATTGCTCAGGTAGAATTGATTAAATCAAGGACAAATGGGGAAGCAAGTCACGAGGGATGCTTAACAATTATGACTCTTCCTGTAACAGGGTGGGATGCTGACTCCTGACTTCCTCAGGGTGATAGAGAACTATTTAGAATATCAATCCTTAGGATATGGGTGCATTTGTTTTGCCTTTTGTCTTGATATCTGGCCTGCAGCAAGAGGTGTGTGTCTCTTCCAAGGTCACCAAGACCTCTGGTTCTCTGTGCGGGTTTCCTTGAGGACCTAGCCCTGTGTGACTGCCTATAATATTTCTGTCTAACTCAGTTGCCTGTAACACCAGGACCCAGCAGAGTAGCCATTGGAAAAATAAACCAAACCAAACCAAGCAAAACAAAAACCTCAAAGATAAATTCAGAGTTCAGGATATACAAAAACACAAACAAATTGTTATTTCCCCTTCTTTACTGTTTCTCCTCATATATTTACATGAAAGTATGTGTCAAATGAAAATTCAAAATAAAGGACTTAATTTCCTTTGTTGAAAACAAGAAGTTCCCTTTTCTACCCTTTTAGAGCATTTAGAGTAGTTTACAAAATTTGTAATTAAAAGTATTTTCTCTTCTCTGAAAAATATATGCATTCTTTTGAAATCTAGATAAACCTTGTGTTAGCTTGATCACCCTGGAAAGTCTTTCTCATGCCCTGAGGCTTATCTCTTTGAAGTGTAAGCATTAAGAAGATAGCTATCTCCCAGTTTCTCTGAGAAGGGACGTGCTTAATTTACATAGATGTCTTGTTCCAAGTTGCAAAATTACTGATCCTTTTGCTATTAAGATGTGAGAAATTTATTTCTTCTCTGTGTAAAACCAATTATGTATCATTAATGTTTATTACAATTGCCAGTTGAATTTAGGATAATCCTGTCAATCTTCTTACACAAGGACTAGTTCTTACTTTGAAAACATGGATGTAATGAGTTGGATACGTTTGGTTTATAAAATAAGTCAGTTTTCTTTTTTTACTGCTTTTGTAATCTTTTGTTTGACTGTCTATGGCATCCATCACTTCTGGGATAATATATATTCAGTGATAAAACTTTTTGTTTATTTTTCTACTATTTTTGGAAAACATTTCTAGATGGACACATGTTTTGTTTTTAATTATGTTTCCTCACATTACTAGTATAAATTCTGCTGTAAATAGCCCTGGTTTTATATTCTCTAATTTGGGTTATAATTCTGAGTAAGAGAATGTAGCTGTGTGGGGAATGTAGCTGTGTGGGGATGGTTGTGGGGGAGGCTGACTGACATGCATTGCTTTAGGGTAAGGGTGAAACATCTATGAGCTTGAATTAAAACCAAGCATGCTGATTCTTGAGTTTCCTATTGTAGTTTGAACTGAACTAAAGTGGTATCACTCATGGTGATTTCTCATGACCAACTGCATTGGATTAATAGTAAAACCTGTAATAAAAATGTGTAAATCTTGAGAATCCTGATGCCTTAGTGGTCTGGATTTAGAAGGAAGCACTTGATAAAATTTGTCCTACAGACTCACTTTCTTTCCTCCCAGCAGAGTTCTTATAGTGTGATCAATGATAAATCTGATGAAGTATCTGGATTCTGCAGACTGAAGACTGAACTGACTCATATCAACTCCAAAGAATAACCTTACATTGTTGTTACATACCTACTCTGAGTCAAGACCTGTGCTTGAATTTGAGAAAACACCAATAAATATAAGGCATCTGCATTGTTCTTTCTTCTTAAGCTTGGTGGAATTCACCTCAGAGGAGGAATGGGAGTGGGCAGCTCTATAAGTCAGAAAAGAGGGAAATTTCTGTGATAGTTGGAATGTCAGACAGTGGATTTTAAGAGGTTCTGCATGTTACTGGGTGTTGGGGTCTCCTTTCAGATGTGATTTCTAGGTTCTTTCTATCCTGAACAAAGAATTGATCAAGACAAATGCAAAAGGTCATGAGCTTTTACATTATTAAGAGTACGAAAAGAAACAGGCTCTACAGAGTGAGTTTGGCCCAGTGAAAAGTAGGAAAATGTGCACTCTATGGCACGAGATGGGACTGCTGTGTGAGTGAGGACTCGGTGCCAAGTGTCTTTTGTATCTCCTTCTCCTCAGCATGGAGTCAGTTCTTGGCTCTCCTATTGAAAACCTGAGTTCTGGAGTAAAGAATTGAAGCCAGCACACTCTGATTGCTTCTACATTCAGGGTTTTGGGAACTGTTCTACACACATTTTTGTGGGAAAATTCCCAAGGTAAACCAAACTAAAAGGAAGACTGCACTGAGAAGATAAGAAGGCAGCATTTAAACTTTATCTGGCAGACTGTTGAATCTTCACATCAGTGGACATTGCGGGACAATTCCTCAAAGCAACAGCACTGAACTGACAGAGAACTTAGTTTATATAGAATTTAGAAGTGGGAGATACAGAACAAGTGATAAAGCATTACATAATTGGTTACATACTGTTATGGATTAAAAACTGGTGGTCAACTTAGCATCAGCTGAATTAATTCTGATGGTGTTGAGTAAAGATGTCCCACCTGAAGAAAGTTACCAGCATAAATAGAGATGTGGAGAAGAAGAGTGAGGCGTTGTGGGTTCTTTCAAGAGTTGCTATTTCGAGCCAATGGTTCTCTCAGAGTTGCTTGTCATTCTGGCTTCGCCAATATGGATTCAGCCATTATCATCGGAGGAACTTGGGACCTCATCAGTGAGAGTGGCTCTGGTTCACCTTGGGGGAACTGTGCTCCTCACATTGTGCCTCACTTCCTGGCTCCGGAGGGGAAACTGTGTGCTGGAGAAGCATGTCACGCTGGGCTTCCTGACCTGCGCTAGACTGTTGTCATCGTTGGAGGAGCATGGGACCTCGTTGCTGCTGAGGATGGCTGTGGTGCTTTTCAGGGCAGCCCCACTTCTTGTTTTGTGACTTCTCAGCTCCCGTGTAGAACCCTCAGCCTGCTGCATAGCTCCTTCACCCCGCTGGCATAGGCTTTCTAGTTCCACCACTGACCTTTGGTCTTCTCAGCACAGAACCGTAAATAGACTGGCATGAGTCCTTATTGTGGGCTCTTAGATTTCCAGTTGGATTTGTGAGAGGCATTGTCAAGCATTTGGATCTCTAGTTGGACTCTTGCAGACATTGCTGTGGGATCCAGGCCCTCAGCTTAATATCCTGGGTCTTAGTGTTGTGGATAGATTTTCCTGCACTTTCTTGTGTATAACTCTGGGTGACTATTACAAAACAGTATTACAAACACTGTGTCCTGTATGCAGTTGTTCTTCTTATAACCCCTGACTACAACACATGAGTTGAGTCATATATTGACAGGCAGGCTAGTCTTGAACAGATTTGTTGAAACAGAGGAATTGTTTATCATAATATAGAAACATTCTGGGGAACAAGAGAAGGGGTCCTTACAGAGTGAGTATATTAAAGGCATCCTTGATTCGCCCACAGTGCCTTAAGGTATAGACAATTACTCTTAACACAGTGCTCATCAGAGATATGCAGCTTGGTTTCAGACACTGTTGAGGTCAATTGAATTCAGCAGAAGCAGAACAGAAACTTGGTCAGAGACCTCTAATTGATCACTAAATACCCATAAGTTTGCTATTTTATAAGTGTGTTCTTACATTATAATTGTGCCCCAGTAATGTATCCTGGGACTTCATAATTAGCAGGTCATCCCTACTTTCCCAGCCACTCTACCATTCCCCAATCTTCTGCCTCAATCATATTAGACATGGAAAAGGACAGGCAAAATTAAACCAAAGACAGACTCACAGAAACTTAGCAATAACTTATAAAGGATAAATTAAAATGAGCTATCAACAACCAATGATGGATACAATACAATACAGTACATAAAAATAAACTGGGTGCTTTTCATCCCAGCTACTTAAGAGCCTGAAGTAGGAAAATCTTTATAGCCCAGGAGTTTAGGCCAATCCTGTGCAACATAGTGAAAATGCATCTTTTAAGGTGTTCAAAACATCAAGGATATGAGATCTGAATCCTAAATTGAGTCCTAGACTTATCATTTTTGGATTCAAAAGTTGCATGATCCCTTTCAGTTTTAGTTTTCTTTTGTGTAAAATAGAGCTAATTTCACTCGCTTTTAAAGTTTATTATGAGGTTAGTGTTTTACAAAATGCAGGTCATGACTTGGAAACTGTCAAATTAATTATGCAACTAATTTGGAGCAAAGTATACCATTTTTATAATAGTAATTTCGAGGTAGGAGAGAAGAAATAAAAACGAGGCAAAAAGGGAGACAGGGAAATTTAGATTTTAAAAATTGTACTTTTTTTTTTTTGCGGCACCGGGGATTGAACTCACAACCTCGCACCTACCAGGGCAGGCACTTAAGGCACTGAGCCAAACTCCCAGCCTGGGTTTTTTTGAGGCAGGGTCGCACTATGTAGCTCAGGCCGGCCTTGTGCTCGTGTTGTAGCCCAAGCCGGCCTCAAACCCACAACGCTCCGCCTACCTCAGCCTCCCGAGTGCTGGGATTAAAGGCGTGCGCCACCACGCCCGGCTTAAAAATTGTACTTTGAAAAAGAACTGAAACTTCAGAACAGAAGCACAGTTTGTATTTTTTCTCTTTTTCTCTGCCCAGAACACACAAATGATTTGCCCATTTCCTATTTATTTGCAAATAGTCTTCATTCACTTGTGAATAGACCACCTTTTAGGATTTCTCATATAATAGGACCATTATCTCACTGCGAGCAGGACATCTTCTTTCCATCCTCTAGACAAGACTAAGACTAAAGATTATCAAATTTCATAGATTTCCTCCACCCTAAATCCATAGAAGATTTCCAGTTCCAACTGCACCATATCTCATTTCTCTGAGCATCTGCATTCTGCTCGTTACTATTTATTTATTTATTTTGGTACCAGGAATCAAATTCATGACTTTCACTTGCTAGGTAGGCACTTATGCCATTGAACTATATCCCTGGCCCCGCCCTCTGCTCTTGAGTGCCTACTATAGCTCTCCCTTAATAATCTGTTCTCTTGCCTTTTACTGATGCATCCTGGAAATTCTTCTGAGATGAGAGTCAGCAAACCTGCAAACTTATGCTGCAAAAAGTTGACCTGAGTTCTTTATTTCAGCCTTGAGGAGTCCCAGACTCAGTCCAAATAATTTAAAAGATAAAAGTAGAATACATCACATACAGATGGCATGTTATTTTATAGCACTTTATTACTTGATTGTGTATTTGTGTGTTTTGTAAGATACACTGAGGTACAAACTAAACTATATTGTTTATAGTTTGCATTAAAAGTAAGTTCAAGAATGTGGCAATATATTACTCATGTAAAGTGTTTCACATGATTCTATCACATAGGAAGAGACTATGGTTTCATAAAAATAAAAGGAGAAACGTTTCAATGATGACATTGTTAATGGTCTGAAATATAGCAAAGAATGATGAAAATAAAATCTGAGGGATAGTTACTGGTTTTGGAAATAATTAACTTGTGGAAAATCAAAGATAACCTACAAAGTATGGACATAGTCTGAAAATATTTATTATTAAAAAGCATATACAGTAATACTGCTTTGTAGTGTTAAATGATAGCAATGCATGTAAGAAAACTAATCAAGGAAAGAAATACGCAAGAAATTTCTAAACAGAAAACAATGAAAATTAGCTCCTGTCCTTTGAATTTGCTCTGAGAAAGTAAAATAGTTACATTTGGATGTTATTCTTTTTGAAATTTTTTTCCATTTAAAAAAATTACAGGTTTGGTATTCATTGTATGCGCTACTTATTTGGAGGCCGTAAAGCCTTTATGATGCTCTCTTCCACCCCATCTAACAGGGTAGGTCCTTTGGTTCATTTCTCAATGTGGCAAGGTGAGTCTGGAGATGAACTTTATGGCTTTTTCTGCTGTGTGTATAAATAGCAAACACAGTAGAAGTTTCCGTTTGTATTGCAAAAGGACAAGTAATTTCTGGTGTAAATTGCATTAAACCTATTGTTTCATAAAACAGCAAATTTTAAAGAAGGCTTTTAAAAGTATTCAAATAATTATTCAAAAGTGTGTGGTGGGAGTGGCATGGAAAGTATAAGCAGGGAAAATTGGGGCAAGTCATCAGTGAGGAAGTTTAACGCCTTATTCCTCTTTAACCCAATTGGAGGAAACCCTTAGAGCCTCAGCCTTACCATGAGGGACCCAGTATACCATCACTGATACGCAAGTTCTCTGACCTCCTCTCCTCACCCTCCAGTGTTTAGCTCTTTTTTATTACCACATGTCAACATGTTTCAACCATGCAGGGCTTTTATAACAAAGTTCTATATAGTGTGTGGTTTATAAGTAAAAATATTTATTTCTCATAGTTCTAGAAACTACCAGTCTGAGATCAGTTGTCACCATGGTCAGATTCTAGGGAGGGTTCTTTTCTGGTTTGCAAATCAAATAACCAGAGTCTTTTTGTATTTTTATGCAGCTGAAACCAACATCTGGCTTTCTCATCTTTTCTTGTATGGACATTGTGACTAAGAAGTTACTTTTTTCTCCTTGCTGAGACAAAATGCATGACACCCAAAGTTAAGGGAAGAAGGCTAGTTTAGCTCACAGTTTGTAGAGGTTTCAGTCCATAATCAGCATGGCAGAGGGGTATCCATTCATAGTGGAGGAGAGAGCAAAAGCAACAAGAGAGGTGAGATGCAATCCTCTTTCTGTTCCTTATGTTGCATACAGCTTACCCACCATAGGGTGGGAATAGCGCTCACACCATTAACCCTAGCATTGGACCATGAATCAGTCACAAACTGTAGATTCAACCATCTATGAAAAGCCCACTCCCATGACTGCATGAGGTATTGGGGGAGGAGGCATGTAGACATAAACCATTCTTGGCCTCCCAAAGACTTATTTATATTCCTTTATACAAAAGGCATTTAGTCCATTTCTAAGGGTTGCCAAAGTACTAAGTTTCACCATTGCTGAAAAGTTCAAGTGCCAAGTCTCCTCTGAGGTTTAAGGCAAACTCTTAGTTTGAGCCCCTGTACAAATGGAAAGAAAGTTAAACACTTCCAAAATTTAATGGCATGAGATAAACATTTCCATTCCAAAAGTTGCAAACAGGGGGATATAAAGGAATGGGACAATAGCAAGTTCAGAATTCAGCAGAGCAAACACTAAGTCCTGTATCTCCGTGTACAGCATCTGAGGCAATTTGTGGTAAGATGTGAACTCCAAAGAGCCAGGTGGCCCCAGCCCAAAGGCACTGCCAGTGGTTGTAGCTCTCATGGATCATCTCTTGGATTTCTTCTGCTCGCTCCTTGCAGTTTTCCTTAGATGATCTAAATTCCTGGCTTTCCTAAACTTCTGGGGTCTCCATTGTACCTTTGGCTTTACACTCACAGCTTCCCACACTGTCCTTTTGGGTGCACTGTCCAGATTCCCAGGCCTTCTGAAATCTGAATGGAAGACTTTCTTCCCCATAACTCTTCCATTCTGTATCCATCTAAAATCAGCACCACATGGATGATGCCAAGATCTGCTGCTAACAAGAGCAGTAGTCTGGTTTTCCTCTCTTGAGTGCCTAGATTTCTGAGCACTCTGAATTCAATTACAAGGAACAAACTCTTCAGGCCACCACCATTTTGGAACATGGTGGTCTGCAGCTTTCTTCTCGAAGCAAAGTCTTTCATTTTTGCAATTCTGAGGCTGCAAAGGGTGGAGTCCTGCTGCTTCCTGTGATGCCCTCAGGCCATCTTTTCTATTCTCCTATTTCTTCTCAGCAATCAAGATCTCCTCTGCTCTATCTTTGTAGTCCACAGCTTTACTGGAGCTCCCTTTCTGACCAAACTCACAATATTTTACATCATTCTCCTGGGCTCTTTGATCTTGATTCTTAACATAAATGTGACTAAAAGCCCCCAACAATAGCTATGCTACCACGTCAACATTCAACTGCCTTGAAATTTTTTCTACCAGATTAATTAGTCTACCTTCCTCAATCTCAGTCTCAGGCAAAATCTCAGGACCTGAGCAAACTGCAGAGTAACTTTCTGCCAAGGCATAACAGATGTTGTCTGAAGTCCAACAACCAGTATAGTCTTTCATCCTAGTAGAAAACTCCAGAGTCCATCTTTACAGGGAAAGTTTCCATCAACCTTCTGTTCTTCTGACCTCTGACCAGAATCTCTCATACCATACACCCTAAGACATTCCAGCTGTACTTTTTCAGCTGGCATCTCCAAACCTTTCCTAACTCTTTCTTTCCAACAAGCCAATTCCAAAATTTCTTGAGTCATATGGCCAGGTAATGTCATAGCAATGACCCCACTTCTCTGTACCAAATTCTGTTTTAGTTACTTTTCTCTAAGTGCTGAGAGAAAATATCTGACACCTAAAGTTGAAGAAAAGTTTTATTTACCTCACAGTTTGTAGAGATTTCATTCCATAGTTGGCTGATTCCAAGCTAGAGAGGTATCACAGAGAACAGTTCATGTCACTCAAAAGGCAGCAAAAGCAACAAAAAGAGAAAAGACTCTTCCTGTCTTTTATATATTTTTAAAACTGATCCATTTCAGTTACTTTAAAACAACACAACACATCGAAGTTCCCTTGTATCTACAGTTCAGCTATATCCAAACATTCTAAGACCAAATAAGTTTCTTGCCCAGAAGCAGGAGATTACAATGAGACACTGAAGACACACAAAAGTGAATGCCAAAGGTCAGAGTTGCAGCTGTAAGTCACAAATCTTCCATTCAAACACACTAAAGAGCTTTTCTTTTCAGTTTGTTAAAGCGTTTCATAGGAAGTTTTTGAAAATAATTTCATCCCAGATGCCAGGTTTCTTCAATGATACACAGCTCCATAAAATTTGTATTTCCATCTGATTGATAGGAATAAGAAGTAAGTTTTACTTTTGTCTTTCATTTTTGTTTTTTGTCTGTGTTTTTATTGTTTTGTTTTGTTCTTTTGGTTTTTGTTTTTTGGTCTGTGGGAAGAAGTAAAACTATCATTGCTGTAATACTTGAAGAAGCTGGGAGTGGTGGCACATGTCTGTAAGCCCAGCACACAGGAGGTAGAGGCAGGAAGATCACTGTGAGTTTGAGGCCAACCTGGGCTAGATAGGGAATTCAAGGCCAGCCTGGGCTACATAGTGAGACCCTGCCTCAAAAAACAAACAAACAAACCAAAAAAAAAAAAAAAAAAGAAAAACTTGAGGAAAAAGAGAGGAAAGAAAATATTTGGGCTGTGCTGGGTGTTTGTTTCTGTTCCTTTCTGAGGGTATGACTTCAAAAGAGTTAAATCCTTGAATCACACTTATGCCACTATGATGATAAGTACTAATTTTTTCAAGATGGTAAAAAAGAAAATACTCAATAGTCATAAAAATGGTCAAAATGTTTTTTACCACAGACCTATTTTTGCCCCTCACCAAAAATGTTACAAAATGAACATATAATTGGGATGATAACTCTCTTGGATATGCAAATTGACTCATCTGCTTGTCTTATACAGGTTTAAGGCAAACAGACCTTGGGTTTCTTAGTAATGTTATAGAAGTAACCAGTTATGTTTATGGCAGCTTATTTGGGGTCCAGTGATCCTCTGAATACATGTAAGGAAGCGTGGCTGTCATTTTATAACTGCTCACTTCTGAATACAGTCAGCTACCATGGAAACTACTAAGGAAGGAAAATTGTATTTATTCCAATATTCATGTACTGGAATTTTAAAGCACTGTTCCTTCCACAGACCTCCAGAGTGGTGATAATGTACTAGGGGCTGCTGTGTTTTCTGGCATGAGCTCTCATCTGCTGAGGATCCTGAGAAGAATAATGAATTGGTCCTGGAACCCTCATGAAAGGAGGGGTTGGTCCTATTTGACAGAACATGTGTGGCCCAAAATCTTGGGGTGGGAGCAGGCCAATGTTCATCACTGCTGGAAGACCACTTGGGGGTAGGTTTAAGTAGTTGGCAGAGGCTTCCTCTTCTGCTGCAGGAGGAGGAAGAGTTCTTGGCA
>RJWM01034479.1:0-19636 GCA_004363535.1 Dasyprocta punctata | reverse complement strand
ATAGGAGTCACTGCAAAAGGGAGCCCCAATGTTCCCCGCAGCATCCATGACACACTGTGAATACCATCATCTTTAGGGGCTGGAAGTAACATGGGGCAGGTGATGGAAGATGAGAAAATTAACTAAACGTCATCCAAAGCTGGGAGCCAGGTACCTGCCCCAAGGACCCTGCACAATGTTGGCTTTCTCCAAAGATGGAAGGATCTACTGTGTGGTAGAAAGGATGGCCTCATAACAGTTTTTCTGAATGAAAATTTTCCTTTTAAAAAAGAAAGAGAGCTGAGATTGTAGCTTAATAGTAGAGCACTTGCTGTGCATGCACAGGGATACAAAGCCCTGACTTCAATTCAAAGCAATACACATATGCAGAAAAAAAGTGAATGTGTTGGATTAAATCATGTTTTATATTTGTTATATTGCAATGAGAAAGTGACTTCTTAGAGCTTTATGAGAAGCTCTTTTAAGAGGTAGGTGAATTTCTAGACTTTCTGTTTCAGAAGCAAATGCATAAATTCATGCTTAAATGGCATATTTGTATTAATTTTGTGAGGTTCATGGGAAGCCACTTAAAGGCTATGCACATAGCCTTTGTTAAGAATCACTGGTATAAGGCTAGGTAACTAGCTCAGTGGTAGAGTGTTTGTGAGAGCATGTGTGAGGATGTTGGTTGATCCCCAGAACCACAAAGCAAATTGGAATCATAAGTAAGTAAAAAATGATAACACCTCATGTCAAAATTGGTTTCATATCAAGAATGCATAGCTGGTTTAATATTAGATACTGGGTGTAATTTACCACATAACAGACTGAAGTATGAAACTATACATTATAAAATTACACAATCTAAAATTTATACAAAAGTCAAAGACTATATGTAACCAAGATACTTCTGAAGAACAGCAAGGAGGAAAACTTACCAAAACAGCTCTTGATTAAAGATGCATAATTGTTACAAATTAGACAAATGAGCCAATAAAACAAAAACAATGACAACAGGAGAAAAAGAATAGTGTTTAATAAATCCTACTCTGACAAGTGGGTAGCTAGATGATACAATGAATTTTGGACTGCAACCTTCTTATTGCATCCAATAGGAATCAGCTCAGGTTTTTTGTTTGTTTGTTTGTTTTTGTTTGTTTGTTTTGTTTTGGCTTTTCTGGTTTGTTTTGGTACCAGGGATCAAACTCACGACCTCACGCTTGCTAGGCAGGCACTTATGCCACTAAGCTAAATCCTCAGCCCCCAGATCAGGTTATTGACATCACTTTTTGCCCCATGGTCCTACAGAAGTTCTTTTTTCCTGGAAGCTTTATGGTACTCTTATAGAAAACTGGCTAGAAGGATGAGTAAAAGTTCTCAATGTGCATTTCATAGAGTATGGCATACAAATAGCTCATAAACAAAAGAAAAGTTCCCCAATTAAATTTCACATCAAGAAAATACTAATTAAAATTCTATTCCATAAAAAAGAAAGTAATTAAAAACCAAAAAATATTAACTGTTAACAAGGATGTGGAGCATCCTTGTGGGATTTAACTCAGTGGGATAAGCACCTGCCTGGCAAATGTGAGGTCCTGAATTTGATCCCTGGTACCAAAAACAACAACAACAACAACAACAACAACAAAAAGCATCAATATGTGCCTAGAGTGTAATTCGCACAAACACTTGAGAAAACTATCTACTATTTCATGTGGAAAATAATAAAGAAAGAATCCATAAGGAACTCCAGAATGCTTAAAAGCTTGAGCGATGGTTGCAATACTGTACATAGTTGTTGTTTTTTATTTTTTTAAAGAGAAGAAAAAATAGAAATAAAATCAAAACATAGTTTCAAGTCAGGCTAATAGGACAGTAACAAGAATTAGTACCTTGTGTGTTGTTATATTCATAGTAGTTGCTCAGGGTACAAGATGTAGGCATGAAATGTTGTCCAAACAATATTAGCACAAACCTTTCTTTTCAATGAACTAAGAGAAACTAGCCATATAACTAATGTGGTACCAGTGATGGAACTCACAGTCTCGCTCCTGCCAGGCAGGTGCTTAGGCCACTGAGCCAAACTTCCAGCCCTACTTTTTTTGAGGCAGTGTTGCACTACATAATTCAGGCCGACCTTGCTCACGTTGTAGCCCAAGCTGGCCTCAAACTCACAGTGCTCCTCCTAACTCAGCCTCCTGTGTGCTGGGATTAAAGGCGTGCACCACCACAGCTGGTGTGTATAACTATCTTAACTATCTTGTGAAGATATATATATTTTTTTTTCACTCTTTTCCTTTCCCCTTTCTCCCACTGGTTTCTCTTTTCTTTTGAAGAGTTTCTTCCCAATTCCCAATCATCTATTACACATTTTGGATCATTTTTTCCTCATTCAGCTAGTTTATTTATTCATTCATATTTTTGTATATTTTAGGGTATATTGTATTTCATATCCATGCAGAGGTCCATGGGAAGAGCATTCTGTTTAATCATTTTTATTCATCTGCCTTCCAGGAAACTCAGAAGTTAGGTCTCTAGGGTATTCTTCTCCCATGCATTCAATCATCAACACTTTGACACTATGACTCCTTGGACCATCTATTTAACCATCTATCTTCCACTCTGTTACTGAATGTCAGCAATTGGGTGATCCCCAAAAGACACAGGTTCAAAACAATTACATTTTTTTAAAACCATTTTTCTGAATAGCTTCTCCTAAAACTTGTTTTATCTATGTATGTCCTTGATTAACCTGATGCATGCAAAGCCAATCAAATTCCTTCTCCTGGATATCAAAGAAAAGAGCACCATTCCTTTGGGATGGTTGGATGCTAGAGGTAATAAGATTTAGGAATGATGTAACTACATATCTGATCACAGGGGAAGACAGTCTGCAGGATGAGAGATCCATGATGACATAAAAAGCAGTCACAACAGACACAGAAATAGAATTCTGCAACATCCAAGTTCCACAGTTAAACTGTCACTGAGGTTCAACTTCTTACTTTCCTTTCCCAAGGATGAGTGATATTTTTATTCAAGCCAATTTAGTTTTCATTTTCATCTAATACATAAAACACTGCTTAGAAACTACAGATAACCTGCTCCTACACAACACATACGGCAATGGCCAGGAGATTTCCATACCAACTAAGAATCAGTATAATGCGCTCATAAAATAATTATTGCTTTACAATTTATGCGTGATTTCTATGTGATACCTCAATTGACATTGAATTGTTTACACTGAACTACATATAATGCATGCACATATATGATTAGAAATACATCATCTCAAATACATATTTTCAGATTAATTATAATCCCTAGATAATGTAGTTCACTTAACATAACTTATCTAAAATTTACCTAAAATTATTCAGCTTTATATTGATTTCAACAATTTGATCAAAAACAAGAAATAAAATTTCTCTTTTCTTAAAGTCATTTTATGGTGTCTACTCAGGGTCACTAGACAGAATCTCTGTAGAAGCACCCCTAACTGCTGATCCACAACTACGACTCCCTTCAACCTGAAGAAGTCAGATGGGTCATCACCATTACCTGCCTCATGGCAGTTTGGGTTACTTCTTCAGAGGGGGAAAAGTTACAGGCAGTTGAGTTACTTAGAAATATTACAGGCAGTCCAACAAGGCTAGACCTTCAAAGAAGCCAGCACAGAGGACCAGATGTCTTGTGACCTTGGAGGAACCAGATACCTCCTGTTGTGAGCCAGATCTCAAGACAAAAGGCAAAACAAATGCAACCACACCCTAAGTATAAACATCAGGGATTGATACTCTAAGTAGGTAGGGATCACCTTCAAGAAGCCAGGAGCCACCATCCCATCCCCCTACAGGAAGAGTCACTACTCCATAGGAATACTCACTTGCTATGTGACTTGCTTTCCCATTTGTTCCTGATTTGGCCAATTTTACCTGAACAATTAATTTTATTGGTTGACCACAGTTCTGTCCCACCTCATGCCTGTCTGCCTTGTGAGTTCCCAGTTTTCCCCATTTTGAACCCATCTCACCTCATGGTTTTACTTTATAAAAGTCCCTAGAAAAGACAGAGTCTTTGGCAACTCACTCAGGATCCTTTCTGTCCCTCAGAGAGAAGATTTCTTTCTCTCAATAAATATATTCTGCTCTTAAAAAAATAAAAATAAAAAAATAAATTCATTTTAATGTGTGAATAAGATATATCTTTCTAACATCTGAAAGTTTCAATAAAGTAAAAAAGGATGACATAAGAGTTCAGATTTTAAAAATGGAAAAACAAGACATTTTTTTCAAAGAATAAAAAACAGACATCAGAACACATGCCCATTCACAGCACATCATCTTATGCACATCTATATGCTAGCAACTATTTACTTAAAATGAGCAATCTCCATGGCAACCAGTGGATCAAATGATACATGAGCTGACTCTGAAGTGCAGGCATTTGTCTTTCTTATACTAAAATTGATTGTAAAATAAACATGGTTAATAGTAAAATTCTATTGTTTTAACCTAAATATATGCAGAAAATCAATTTTTGAATGTATTTTCTAAACTTTACTTGATATTATTGTTATTATTTTATGTTTCTTCCCCTTTTAGACCTCCCACGTTTTGCTTTGGCAGTTCAAAAATGAAAGTTAACAAACTAAACTAACAAACTAAAGCCAGTAAGTTACACAAAATCATCCCCCAATGATGTCCACAACCAGGTATATTACTTGGCAAGTCAGCCTGTGCAGATATGATTAAGGTTACTGTCATTGAGATAGGAAGATTATCCTGGGTTATTTTGGTGTCCTCAGTGTAATTACCTGAGGCCTTACATGCAGAAGCCTTTCCCACCTGAAGTCAAAGAGACATGATGACAGAAGCAGCCCAGAGATGTGCTTGTTGTCATCTTTTGAAATGGAGGAATTGTAAATGAGTAAAGTCAAGCAAGTGGCCTCTACTGGTGAACAACGTGAGGAAATCAATTCTCCCTCAGATTTCCCTTACAGAAGGCAGCCCTACTGGCACCTTGACCACAGACACTGGTGTGACCTGTGTCTGAGTTCTTAGCTACATAACTAAAATAATAAAGTTACATAAGCTTGTGGGGTTTTTTAATAGCAACAATAGGAAACTATTACATTAATTGGTTCATTGAAATGATTTCCTAAACAAAGATAAAAGACACTAAAAGGAAGGGTAAGAATGGTCTTGTACTCTCTCATGTCAGTGGCATGGAATGTAACTTGCCATATCTGAGCACAGCACACATGCATTAAAAGCAGTGCTGGCTCCACCCTTAGAAATAAAGGGTTAGCATCAGTACACAAGAGCCCAGGAGAATATGCCAAAGGACTCGTGACACTGTGCATCTTGTGCCAGGCTCTGTTTATACCACACTGAGTCTTCTTTAACTGCATAAACTGTGTTGAGTCATAATTAAATGTGAAAACAGGCCCAAGCATGCATATCTTCCTCAACAGACTAATGAGTGAATAAAACAGGAAATTTATTTTTCCTATAACATTTTGGAATGTGGATTTGTGTGCATATGAACATTTCTTTTAATAAAAGAGAAAATTTTTCCTCAAGTTAGTTTTCATTTTGAAGGCTATTTTCAGAGTGACTATTAGAAGGAGGAAAGGGAAAATGAAGTACTTTCATGTTCACTATCTCACTTAAATATGAAATGGTTTCTTTAAGTAAAGACATTTTATTTTCTAAAATTAAGAATGCAGTAAAAGTTTAACAGGTGTGTATGGATACTATTAAGTAGGATTCTCTTTTTTTCTCAGAACTGGATAAGCCAGAGTTACTTTCTGGATCCTAGTTTTAAACAGAAGCAAACAGGTGTGGGTAAGACAAACCACACTCCATAAATGGTTAAAATTTACTCTTCCGAACAAATAATCACACATTCACCTAAAGAAATGATGTGCTTGCTTTTATAATTGAAAAATTACTAACTGGTTTCCAATATTAGATTTTAACACTTTGCAGCTAAATATTACTACCTTATGTTAATGATTCTTAAAGTATGGGCCACTGCAGCTTTAAGTCCTTTCGAAGGGTCTGTATTCATTTGAGGACAGACTTTCTTCCTATACTTCGATACATAAAATATCCCAAAAGACTAAGTTGTAGAAGTGTGTATGCAAAATTAGCCCTTCAGTTTTGACACACATAAAGAAATTGCAATGCCACTACTTGTTCATTTTTTAAAACTACAAACTGTTGCTGGGGATTTAGTTCAGTGGCTTAAGCGCCCGCCTGGCAGGCATAAGGTTGTGAGTTTGATCCCTGGTACAAAAAAAAAAAAAAAAATAATAAACAAAACAAAAAAAACTTTCTTACAGATACTGTCTATTTCAAAGTGAGTTTTTAAAAGCTATTTTAAATGAAGTAATAAATATATTTCAAACTTATTGGTATTAATTTCAAATATAATAAATATAAATAGATAAGAGATATATAAGCTAGAGTTTCTGGATTCTACAATTATTTTAAGAGTGTGAAAAGTTTAAAATCACTGCTTGTCCTCAGAAGTCCCCCGACACTGTGTGGAAAAATGGAAAGATGTTAATGGTCAAGGGTGGTGGATCTGGGAAATTCATAAGACTTGTTCTTTGATAAATCAAGATGTAGAAGAAGTGTGCAAGATAATCAGTTCCAGAGTAAGACTTTGGAATTTCAGTAATATATATTTTATGTTATCTTTTGTCAAACCTTTGCTTGCATAGTATAATATACCCAATAAATTTTTATCATTAGTTTAGAAATGCATAAATATTAAGGGAACAATAAAAATTTTACCTACATGACCCATAATTCTTAAAACCTAGAGAATATAAACTTTAAAATATTAGATTACTTTGCCCACAACAATTTTTTGGAGGGAAGGAGTTGGAGACAGAATTGGGCTACGTAGTTTAGTTCAGACTGGCCTTGAACTCATTATGTAGCCCAGGTTGGCTTCAAACTCACACCAGTCCCCCTGCCCTAACCTCCCAAATGCTGGGATTATAGGCATGAGCCACTAAGCCCCGCATGAATAAATTACTGACCAAAAATTTTTGAAAAATTTTGTAGTGTGAGGACCCTTTTATAAATAAAACACGCCAAAAAAAAGAAAAAAAGAAAGGCAGCTTTAGAGGGCAAGTAACAATCAAAGTAGATGTTTGTCAGAAATTTTGCATAAAATATCAAATATATTGTTTTCCATTTTATCTCTTTGAAGACCAGCTCCCATGTGGGAGAGACATTTCTTTGTATAGACTTCTTGATGACCAGTTTTGCAGCAGCTAATCTTCCTTATTTCCCATATTAACTTTCAAATGTTTGGTATTATAACCACTTATTCCTCATCAGAAAAAAATTGGCATTGCTAGCTATCACTGAGTTACATACAAATTTCAAACTAGACTCATATAATTTCTAAATAGATTGTGTCTTCATTAGAAATTGAAATAAATTCAGTGTGCCTTTCTCTAATGTTATTATTTTTTATTCTTTACTTTTTTTTTTTTTTTTTTCGGCACCGGGGATTGAACTATTCTTTACTTTTATAACCTGGCACTAATCTACATTGTCCTTCTTCTCATCCTGAACGCCACAGCATGTCATCCAGTTCTTTGTCCTCACATAGTTAACTAATACACTTCAACCATTTGTAGGCGACTTTCTTCCCATCAAGGAATCAGCATCTCATCTGGGGAAAGGAGGCACTGCCACAAGTAACCAACCATGGAAAGAAGATAATGATAAATTTCCCATGAAACATGCAAAGAATGTGCTTGTGTTGGAGCTTGACAGCCACCTACACAATACCCACATTTTCTTTATTCTTAATAACAGACCCAAGTTTTACTCTGTTCTGCAATGTTCTCAGCTATACTTACAGTTAGGGCTGACTTTGTTAGGAAGTCAGCTTGCAGCTGATAAGGTCATATGATGCTCAGACTGACAAAATGAAAGTCACACTTGTTCAGTTCAACTCTTTGGAAAGCTAGAGTTTACAAGCATGTGTCTTTTATCTTTCTTTACTGCTGCTGAAACTTGAACAGGGTGGACAGAGCTCTACCAACCTGTTTGGATAATGAGATCATCTGAAATGGAAACCAGAAAGAAGAAAAATAAAAGGAGTCCAGGTGATGTATGATTGTGGATTCATTTCAGAAATTGATATCTACGCTGCTTAGACTACTGATATGGGTGGGAGGTGATCTGTCATATATACTTGAACCTGATCCTAAATGATATGATGTTATTAAAAAATCAGACAAAAGAAAAACAGGAAAAAACTTTCATGGGGTCTGTATTGGGTGATATACTATGTCCCCCCAAGGCCTCATATACTTTTGATGGGGCTGAGTCTCGTGCTGGGATTGGTGATGTGAGTGCTGCACCCACCCAGGGGTGGAGCTGAGATACAGTGTAAGGGAAGGCGGGTCTTCCTCTTGTGCTTCTGCCCTCTCTCTCTCTCACCAGCACGCCTGCTGCTTGTGGCCACCATGAACGGCAGCCCTGCCACGTATGCTGCCTTGGAGCCAACTAAGTATGGACTGAAACTCCTGAGAAACTGTAAGAAATAAACCTTTCCTTCCCTAATTTTGGGCATCAGGTATTCTGTCTCGGCAATGAGTAAAAAGTAACTAAGACAGGGTCTCTTTAGATTTGAGTAGAATCTAAAATCTGAATCTGAATCCAGAAGATTAAACAGGCTTTTTATCACAAGCTCAATACTGCAGAATTGCACCAAGGAGATTTCAGAAAGGAAGATGTATTCACAGTATATCAAATTGAGTAGAAAGAGCACAACAGCTCCTTCCTAGATCTGTACACAAATGCCCTCAATTAAAAGGCCTCCATTAAAATGGTGTTTCATGTATTCATGGTTATGGTCTACCAGAGACCTAGGTCATAACCAGCTCTTCTACTGTGCCCTTTTCTATTCTTAGTGCTATTTCTTGACTATCACCAAAGATCCAGGCTTTCTGAGGAAATTTCATGCCATTTGTTATTCAAAGATTTGGGGTACTTTTTAATGTTCTGTATCTCAGTGTAGATGATAGGTTTTCTGATATCAGAGAGTGATCTTCAATTTTCTAGTGATGTTCATAGTCTCTGTACAGTCTTAAAGGCTTAACAGTGAAAATTTCCTTACCATGGTTTTATAGAGCAGTCTGGCCTGACTTGTTTTATGATCATTTGGGTAGAAAATAGATAAATATGTAGGTAGCAATGCTTTTTGTCTAATATCTAATCAATTATTTCACAGGCATTGTTTAATGTAGTCTTATAACCTAGAGAATTCTATATCATTCAAGTAATTTTTATTTTATAAAATATATTTTGCTTTTTCCATGTTGCAAAAGCCCACTGAAGAAGTAGTACTAAACATGTGAATAATTTATAATTCAATGAAAAGTACTAACACAAAAGCCAGGACAGTGTTTCAGGTGACCCCAACTGACTAAAAGTATAGGAGCTTTATTAACTTAAGGGTGGGCCTGAGAGTTCCAAAAAAGAAATGAGAGTTGAGGCAAGTTGTAAAAGATGAACAGTGCCTGGAAATCAGGAAGAAAGGAGATACAGATATGCACATAGTGCATAGGAATCATGGTCCATTTAAAGAATAACAACTTAGTATGGTTGAGGACAGAAGAAGAAATATGAAGGGGTTAAAATGAGTCTGTAGAGTTAGCTTGAGAATAGGAAACAAAGACACTGTATACTTGATACAACATTTCTACTTTATTCCATAGGCAAAGAAAAGTTACTGAAAGATCTTAGGCAAGGAAGTTTAGTGATCAGATTTACATTTTGGAGACATAACTGTAAATGAAATATCACAATATATTGAAGGGAATCAAAACAAAAAATATCGTAAGAAGTCATCTCATCTGTAATAGAGCAAAGTAGTGCTAAGATTTCAACTACAGAGACACAAAATTTTGAAGACTTTGCATATTAAAAATTATTATGTGGTATTAGCAATACCATTAATTGCAGCTACATAAAAAAGTTTCTCAGCATTTCCCAACAACTCTATGTCCCTTAGAAAAGAAAAAAGAAAAGTAAAGAAAAACACTATGATTCACACAATACTAGTAACTTTTAAAATTATGTTATCTTCTATCTTTTCATTGTTATTGACTTATATATGTTTTTATGCTTCTCCATTATAAGAGAATTAACTATTCCAAATACTCACAAATGGTCTAAAATACGCAATTGTAGTTTTCTTTCTCAATTTCTTTTTTCTTATTCCTTCTTCAAAACATTTTTAAATGAAAAGTGCATTTATTGCAAATGCCATTAGTAATTTTTATTCAGCAGCAACACAAATCAAATATAAAAGAGTATCTTACTCTTTGACTGTAGCATTTAAACATATAAGATTACACTTTGTCCATTTAAAAAGGCTTAGTGCACTAAGGGAATTTATTTAATAACATATAAAATGAACTATCTGCTTAAACAAGACAGCAAGGCAGAGTAGAGTTTAGGTATTTCCTCTGCCAACTACTGTTGTTATACTAACATGCTAATGTACTTTTTGGAGAAAAGCCAAAGATGATACCATGAACTTTTTTCCCTCTCCATCCATGTGTGTGTGTCTGAAAATAATTATTCTGTGAATATATAAACAGTTACTGCTCTTAAATTTCTATTAGTATAAGATTTTTCCTGACGTAGTAGGTGGTCCTACCTGTTGGAGACTTTTGCCACAAAACTTATCAGTTCATCATTTCATTTGTGATTATTTTTAGGGAATAATTATGTCATAGTGGTTAAGGACTCTGTGAGTTTAAAAATTCTTCAGCTGGGGATATAGCTCAGCAGCACAGTGCCTGCCTGGTAAGTGTGAGGTCCTGAATTAAATCCCTGGTACCAAAAAAAAAAAAAAAAAATCCGGAGATTTCTGTGCAAATTTTTAGTTAACTCTTAAAATTTCTTTAAAGTGGACTTTGTTACAACCCACTGAAATATAAGCAAGTTATCAAACACCAAAACAAAAGGCTCCTGAATCCTAATCTTTAAGTAATCCACAACAAGCAGTTCTTTTTATCTCTATTAGTGTATATTTGCAGTACATCATAATTACATTCATTGTGCAGAGCTGGCACACATACACAACACGTCTTATTTCTTTTCACATCCCCATCTTCTCCCCTCTACTTCTCCCTCCATTTCATGGTCTCTTTACCTTTTGCAAAGTTTCTATCTCCTGGTCACTCTTTGGTTTAGAATTACTTTGAGTTTTACATATAAGAGAAACATTTAGTATTTAAGCTTGTGTGTCTGATTTATTTCATTCATAATATGATCTCAAGGAGCAGCCATTTTCTTATTAATAATTCCATTTTTTCCTTCTCTATAGCAGAGAGGCACTGCATTGTGTATATATACCATATTTTCTTTATCCATTCATCTATTGATGGACATATGGGTCACTTAAAAGATTCAGCTATTATTATGAATTGTTCCTATGAACATGAGGATATATGTCCCATTTAATAATATGATGTCTTTGACACTTTCAGAAAGATACCTAAAAGAAGAATTAGCTGGATTAAATGAGATTCTAATTTTAGTTTCTGAGTGATCTCCATGCTGATTTTTGCAATGGTTGTACTAGATTTTTCCCACTAATATTGTAAAAAGGTTCTCTGGTGGACTGATAACTGGTGGTCAACTTATAATACCAACTGAACCGAATCAGCGTGGTGCTGTGTGGATGGCCCACCTGAGGACTGTTGATAAGATAAAAAGGAAAACTGGAGAGAAAGAGGTACTGTTGTTGGTTGTCTGCAGTGGTATTGGTTCTCCTGTTGCTGTTGGTTCTCTTGGAGGAGGTTGTCAAACTTTCCTGATATGGATTCAGCTGTTCTCAACATCAGAGGAGCTTGGGACCTGTTGTTGCTGAGAATAGCTGTGGTTCACTTTGGAGGCGCTCTGGTCCTTACTTTGAGCATCACTTTCTGGCTCTGGAAGGGAAGATAGTGTGTTGTTCAGTCTCCTGAGGAAGCTAGTCACACTGGCTTCCTAATAGGAATGAGGCTGTTTTCATCGTTAGAGGAGCTCAGGACCTCATCACTGCTGAGGATGGCTGTGGTACTTTTTGGGGGAGCTCTGGTCCTTACTTTGAGCATCACTTCCTGGCTCCAGGGCAGAATCCTCAACCTCTTGGCACAGATCCTTCATCCTGCTGGCACAGACATTTTAGCTTTCGCCCCTGAGCTTTAGGCTTTCCCAAAGCAGATCTATGAAACAGACAAGCATGAGTCATTGTCATAGGATCTAGGTTTTCAGCTGAACTTACGTAGGACATTGTCATGGAATCCAGGCCTTCAGCTGGATTTTTTGACTCTTAGTGTGCACACAGATTTTCTGCACTCTTTGTTTTGTATTTGACTTTTTCAGTGACCATTATAAAATAATACTATAAATTATATGTCCTGTATGTAATTGTTTTCCTTGCAATCCCTGACTACAAGTTTCTTTTTCCCTGACGCCTCACTAGGATTTTTTATTATTTGATTTTTTTTTTTTTGTCTTTTTGAGACAGGGTCTCACTATACAGTTCAGGCTGGGCTTGGGCTCACTTTGTAGCCCAGGCTGGTCTCAAACTTGCAAATGACTCTCCTTCCTCAGCCTCCCAAGTGCTGGGATTACAGGAGTGCACCACCACACCTGGCTTGATTTCTTTATGATAGCCATGTTTTTCTGGAGTAAAATGTAATCTCTTAGTGTTGTTTCAATTTGCATTTCTCTAATGGCCAGTAATCTTGAACATTTATGTACATATTGGTTATTTATTTTTCTGCGAAGTGTCTATTCATTTCAGTTATTCATTTTTGATTGGATGTTTTCTTTTGGGGGTCTAATTTTTTCTTCATGTATATTAGATACATGAAGAACAACTTCTGTCTGAGTTATAGCTGTCAATTATTTTTTCTATCCTGCAGATAGTCTCTTCACTCTTTTGTTTGTTTTGTTTGATGTGCAGAAGTTTTTTTTTAATTTTATATAATCCCATTTGTTGACACATTGTGTTATTTCTTGCACAATGGAATTCTGTTCAGAAAGTCCTTCTCTATCTCTATGATTTCAAGAGTTTTATCTATTTATGTTCCAGCAAGTTAAGTGCTTCTGTTTTAATATTTAGATTATTGATCCATTTTGATATTAGTGTGCGCTGAAAGACATGGTACTAGCCTCAGTCTTAGGCATGGGGACAGTCAGTTTTTTGTCATCATTTGCTAAAGATGCTGTCAAGTGCTTTTGGCCCCTTTATCAAAGATTAGAGAACTGAATGTATCTAGAGTTGTATCAGTGTCCTCTATTTTGCTGCATTGATTCATATGCTATTTTTGTTTGTGTGTGCATGTATAATGCTGCTTTAAATCACTGTAGTGATTTTTTATAATATAACTGAAAATTAGAAATTTGGATGCCTCTTGCTTTCTTTTGTCACCCAGGATTACATTTGCTATTCTGGGTCTTTTCTGGTTCTTTATGATTTTAGGACTGTTTTCTCTAGTTCTGTGAGAAAAAAACTGTTGGTATTTTGATTGTCATTGCATTAATCTATGTATCTGTTTTGTAAATGTAGTCATTCTGATAATGTTGATTATACCTATCCGAGAACAGGGTATGTTTTTCCTATGTGCGATGCCCGCCTTGATCTTCTTCAGAGTACCGCACTTCTGACCATTGATGTCTTTCACTTTCATAGTTAATTTAATTAAGTATTTATTTTTGATGCTATTATTGTCCTGAGTTCTTTCACAGTAGGTTCAATATTGATGTACAGTAGCATTATTGTTTTTGTTAATTAATTTTGTATCCTGCTACATTGCCAAATTTGGTTATTAAATCTAGGTGTCTACTGTTTGTTGTTGGAACTTTTTGCATCTTCTACATAAAGGATCATGTTATTAGCAAAGAATGACAATTTGAATTCAACCTTTGTAATATGTACCCCTTTTATTTCTAACTCTTACTGTATGGTTTTGATCCTGTGTCCTCCCAAGGCCTCATGTAATCACGGATGGGGTTGAGTCTGGCATTTGTGATTGGTTTGTTGTCTGGCACTGGGATTGGTGATGTGAGTACTGCACTTTCCCTGGGGTGGAACCGACATACAGTGTAAGGGAGGGAGGAAGGTGTGTCCTCTCTGTCTCTGTCTCTGTCTCTGTCTCTCCCTCTCTTTTGCCAGTTCATGCCTTGTTGTGTTTGGCAGTCACCACACATGGCTGCCCCACCACATCACCCTGCCTTGGACTGAAACTCCCAAGACCTGTATGAAATAAACCTTTCCTTCCCTAATTTTGGGCTTCAGGTATTCTGTCTCAGCAAAGAGAGAAAAGTAACTAAGACACTTACCTGATTGCTCTGGCTAATCGTTTGGGTAATACAACTATATTACACACAAGTGAATGATGGTGGCCATATTTTTCTCCTTATAGCTAGTAGAAGGAAAGTGTTCAGATTTTCCCCATTTAATATGATGCTAACCATTGTTTTATTGTAGATGGATTTTATCAGATGGAGATAAGGTACTTCTATGCCTATTTTCTTCAAGTATTTTTTATCATGACTGGATCTAGATTTTGTCTAAAGCTTTTTTGCTATCTGTTGAGATAATCATGTAATTTTGTCCTTGTTTCCTTTTATCTTATGTATTACATTTATTAATTTGCATATTTTCAACCATTCTTATATCACTACAATAAATCCTACTTGGTCATAATCTATGATTTTTGATGGTTTATTGCATTATATTTGCCAGTGTCCTATGGAGAATTTTTGCATCCATGCAAATTAAAGTACTTTGCCTATAGTTTTCTTTTATTTGAGTACGTGCCTGATTTTGGAATGAGAATAAGGCTAGCTTTTAGAAATAAGTTTGGCAATGCTCTTTCCCTTTGAACTTCATTACAGAGTTGAGGAATATTGGTATTATATCCTCCCTAAAGGTGTTGTAAAGTTCAGTACTGAATTCGTGTCCTGGCCTTTTCTTAGTTGGTAGGATTTTTTGATGCCTGCCTCTATGTTCTTGCCTGCCATTGCATTGTACAGAGATTTTATGTCTTCTTGGTTCAGTATTAGCAATTCATATGTGTCTAGGAATCTGCCCCTTTCATCAAGAGTCTCCAATTTATTGAAGTACAATTTTTCATAGAAATAATGAATGATTATCCATATTTTAGTGGTGTCCACTGTGATTTGCCATGTCCTTTTTCATTTCTGTTTGCATGAATGTGGACCTTTCCCCCCCACACCCTTTCTTTGGTAAATTTAATTGCTTAACTATTTTGCTTGTTCTTTCAAAGAATTGGGTCTTTAATTCATTATTTGTATCATGTTTGCCTCAATTTTGCTAATTTTGTCTCTGATCTTTATGATTTCCCTTCTTGTACTGGGTGTTAACATGTTCTTGGGTATTAACTGTTCTTGTTTTTATAGTGTTTAGAGGTAGATCATTAAATTATTTATCTGAGTGCTCTATTTTTCTAATCTGAGCATTCACAGCAATAAACGTCCTTTGTAGGACTGCTTTCATTATGCATCAAAGGTTTTGGTATGTTCTGCTGGTGTTATCAGTTGATTCTGGGAATTGTTTAATTTTTCCTTTTTTTTTTTATTTGACCTATGGGATGTTGAGTGTGTTGTTCAATTTCTGTGTGTTCGCAAAATTTCTGTGTTTCATTTACCATTGATTTCTACTTTATGTACACTATGATTTAATAGTATACATAGGATGATTTTGATTGTTTTGATTTTATTTAAGTAGTCTTTATGGACTCTTATGTGGTCTCTTTTGGGGAAAGTGCCATGTGCTTCTGAGAAGAATATGTGCTTTGTTAGTAAAGTAGAACATTTTATAGATATCTATTGAGTTCTTTTGTTCCAAGGTTGGTTCATCTGATATTTCTTTGTTAACTTTTGTTTAATCTGTCTCTCTGTGAAAGCGGGGTACTGAAGTCATCTGCTATGATTTTGTTGGTGTCTATTTACTCTTCTATGTGTGATAGTATTTGGTTTATAAAATTAAATGCATCAGTGTTTGACATATATGTATTTACAACTATTGTCACTACCTTTCAAGTTATTCCCTTTAATAAGTAATGACTTTCATTGGCCTCTTCTAATAAACTGTTCTTGGTTTTCTATGTCTAAAGGGGGATCATTAGGTTATTTATTTGAGTGCTGTATTTTTCTAATCTGGCATTCACAGCAGTAAACTTCCTTTGTGGGACTGCTTTCATTGTGCACCAAAGGTGCTTAAAGTTTACTTTGTCTGACAATAAAATTGCTATGCCTGCTTTCAGTTATTATGCAGATGCATAGAATTTTGTTTCTGCCCTTTAATTTTTGGTGCATGAATTTCTTTTATAAATAAATGAGATTTTTGAATGCAAAGACAATTAAGTTTTGCATTTTATCTTGTCTGCCAATCTGTCTTTTAATTAGAAATTTAATTGAAAATTTGAGACACTTACACTGAGATTTATTACCAAAAAGTGTCAGTTTATTCTTGTCATTGCATTCTTTTTCTTCTGTTAACATGTTCATTTTCCTCTTTTTGTTTAACTGCTTCCCTTGCTTGATGTATTCTGTCAATCCAACTTTTTTGCAATGTTGGTTTTGTTGTCTCTATGATATTTTTGAGCATGTTTTGAGGCATTGGTTTTGTGTTAATCAATTTCTCAATGTATTTCTTATCATAAAATGTTCTCGCTTCTCTGGAAGTTTTTAAATACAGTTTTGCAGTATATATTAACCTGTGTTAAAAGTTGTTTTCTTTAAGATCTTGAAATACTTAAATGTTTTCTGGCTTCTAAAATGTCTGTTGAAATGTCTACTGTAGTCCAAATGTTTACCTTTATAAGTAATTTCTTGCTTTTCTCTGATATCTTTTAAGATTCTTTCTATAGGACTTCTGAAATTTTAACTATAAATTTTCATGGGAAGCTTCTTTTACCATTGTAGTAATTTTGCATCCTGTGAGTCTGTATTACCTGTGTACGAAGTTATTTTCCCATACTGGGAAAGTTTTCTGCTGCAATTTGTTTTAAAATATTTATTTCATGTGTGCTGGCCTCTAATTTTTCTCTAACTCCAAAACTTGATTAGACTTTTTAGTGTCATCAAGAAGATGGATGGATTTTTTTTATAGCTCTTTTATCTTTTGTAGAAACTTTATGAGTATATAATGTGATTTCTTTTTTACTCAGTTTTTAAATTTATCTTTACATTGGTCATTTCTGCTATGTAAGAATTCAATAAAATTCCTTATCTTCAGAATGTTTGTTTGGCACCTTTTCACTGAGCATGCTTGTGTGGAAAATTTGTCATACACATTTTGAAACATTTTCATTAGTTTTTCTAATTCGTATTTGTTTCTTCCACAGCCTCAATGGTCAGTTTGTTAGTTCTACTGTCTTTTTTATTATGCCATCTTTGAAGTTGCTAAGTTTCTTTGCTTCCTTTTTAATCATTTCATGCAACTAAATCATACAAAATGGGCTCTCCATTCATGCCCTTTGGATCTGCTTTGGGAGAGTTGGGTGTCTGGAGGTATTTTGTTGCTTTGATTTTCCATGTTTCTGTTTTGTGTGTGTGTGGTGAAGGTTGAGGTCAAATAGAGGTATTTCTTACCTTATTCAATCTAATTGCATAGGATCCTGCCACTGTGTTGTAAGGAGAAAATTTATACTGATTATAACAGCATCAATAGATCCAATTCTACATCAATCATGAACATAAACACTTGTTTTGATAATATCATATACATGTATATATATTTATACATATATATGTATATTTCATTATAATCTATACCTATTTGTGGTTCACCTGGGATGTGGAGGAAGAAGGAAAGAGAAAGAAGAGGGAAAAGGAAGGGAGTATATCAGTGTACAGAGAAGGAGGTAACATAAATGTCAGTAGATTAAAAAAAATAGGAGGTTGAACTATGTAGCACTACTTTTATAGCTGTGGTAAATGCTAGGGTTAAAGGTGTTTGAGAGAGTATTTGTGCAGGCAGGAGCAGGTATGCAGATGGGTCAAAACATACTTAGAATTTGAGGAAAGTGATGAGATGGCTGAAACCTATAAATATGTATATTTATAAGTAGTTTTGTTTGGATCTTAAAAGTTCAGTTCCTTTAAAAACTACCCTAATATTCCCTTGAATGGTATAATTTAAATTATAATATTGGTTAGTCCTCATTCTCTAATGTGCTTATTTAGGCACTTGCTACACTTACACCATTAGACATGTGGAGAGGAGTAGCTAAAAGGAAAGAGACAAAATGAGGAAGAGAAGGAAAAAAAACAATAGGGAAAAAACATAGTCTAAAAATTAGATGCAGTAAAGGGGAGATGATCAAAGAAGAATGTCTTACTAAATAAGTTATAATAACAAAACAATACCATAAAGGAGCAAGTATCAGAAAAACAGAAAAATATGAAAACAAGGAATAAAAAACAAACAAAGAAGCAATGAAATAATAGCTATGCCTTTCTACACTGGGTTCACTGTCTGATTGAATACCACCAACCATTTTCCCCTTATTGTTCAGCCAACCCCATTCCTGAAGCTGTGAAGCTATTGCTCCATTCAAACATGTGCCCAGATTGTAAACTCTGCCACAGGTGTGACCCATTGCATGCTTCCGTGGATCCAACTGCATTGATCAATCTGAGAGTTAAATATCACAAACATCTCTACCTATGTCTTTGCCCAACTAGCTTTCCTTGACTCACATATGGCCAAAAAGTTACTGACCCAGGATCCATTTACTGTATCTCTGTCTGTAACTGTCTATAGGTTTCACACCACTCACAAAAAGTAGGTGGATCGAGGCTCAAAAGAAAACCCCCTTTGTCAGTGTGTGGTGAGGACAGGACCTCCTGCCATTTCAGGCCTCTACTGTGTTTAGGGGAAGAATGGAAGAGCTCCTGCTCTGTTCTGGCTCTGCAATTGTGCCCTCTGACCTGGTCACCAATGTACACCTACTCTCAGATCTTCCCTGCTTCACTTTTTGTTCTGGACACATAATACTGTTCCTGGCTTTCCTTGGCTTCTATAGTCTTCAGGTGGCAAGTGCTTGGAGCCCACGTGGGAACCCACCAGCAATCATAAATCATGTACTGAATGTCCTAAAAAGAGCACTTCCATTTTATGTGAGGGGAATGGGCTACTTATTTTTTTGTGTGTTTGGCAAGACTTCTCTTTTCCCACAGTCATGTCACTCGTGGACTTCGGAATAGTATTGTTTATAAGACATGGATATGTGGCAATCCTTTCCATCTTATTCTGCTTTTGGCTTCTCTGAATCCCCAGGTTGCATATGTCTCATACTAGGTAGGGTGGTTAGAGTAATTCTGAATGAATTTCATCAGTCAGGCCATTACTGAATGGTCAGCTCTGTCTCTCAGTCAGATCTTTTCCCAAGATATTGTGTATGTCAGATCTGGGGGTGGGGAGTTGGGTGCTGTCATCCCAGAGTGGGATGATTTCCTGTCATACACTTCCTATACACCAGATTTTTAATTCAGTTAGATTTTATTTTCATTTATCTTCCTGTATCAGGCATTAACTCTCACCTCTTTTATCAGAGTATCTAATTTTCTCCAGTACAAAT
>RJWM01034478.1:0-19616 GCA_004363535.1 Dasyprocta punctata | reverse complement strand
GGGAATACAAAGCATTGGAACCAAAGCAAGTCCAAAATCCAGCAGGGCAAACATTAAGTCCTGGAGTTCTCTGCTCAGCATCTGAAGTAATCTGGTTACAAGCTCCAGCAGGCTTGAGTGACTCCACCCCTGCGGCACCTTCAGGGGTCTTAACTTTCATAGCTTTTCTTGGATCATCCATGTTCTTTGGCTCCACCCTTACATCTTTACACATTGCTCTCTGCAGGTGAGGTGGAAGCTGCCTTAGCCTTTTCTTGTATTTAAAACCAGCACCACGTGGTTGCAGCCAAGGTCCTTTGCAGGCTGGAGCAGTAGCCAGGCTTTCCTCTCTCTTGGCTGTAGGGGTTGCCCACCTGGATTGCTGAGCTCTCTGAACCTGATTGTGAGGAACAGCTTCTCTACACCACTGCCATTCTGGAACCTGGTGTGGCTGCCTCCACAACATAAACCTGGCTAAGAGCCCCCAACAAAAGCCAGGCCACCATTTCAATGTTTGGCTGCCTCATAATTTCACTCTGTAGAGTAATTAATCCTTTGCCCTTAATCTCAGTCTCAGGCAAAGTCTTCAGGCATGGGCAGAACGGAGACAAACTTTCTGCCAAACCATAACACACATGGTGTGGAGTCCAACACCCAATGTCATTCTTCTTCCCAGCAGAAATCTCCCGAGCCTGGTCTTTACCGGCAGGCTTTCTATCAGGCTTCTGGTCTCCTGAGCTCTGACCAGAATCTCCCATACAAAACAGCCTAAGCTGTTCCAGCTCTATGCATGTAGGCGACATCTCTGAACCTTTTCAAACTTTCCCTGCAAGCCATTTCCAAAGGCTCTCGAACCACATGGTCAGGAATAGTCACAGCAATGACCCCACTCCTCTGGTACCAAATTCTGTCTTGGTTACTCCTTTACTCATTGCTGAGACAAAATACCTGATGCCCAAAGTTAGGGAAGGAAAGGTTTATTCTTACAGTTTCTCGGGAGTTTCAGTCCATACTTAAGTTGGCTCCAAGATAGTGTGGGATGACGGGCCTGCCGCTCATGGCAGCTGCAAGCAGCAAGGGACACTGGCGAGAGAGAGAGAGAGAGAGAGAGAGAGAGAGAGAGAGAGAGGAAGGGGACGACCCACCTTCCCTTATGCTGTATGTCAGCTCCATCCCTGGGCGGGCACAGCGCTCACATTGTCAATCAACAAACCAATAACAAACCAATAACTCAGCCCCATCAAAATTATATGAGGACTTGGGGGTACACTGCATTATCACCTAATACACCCTGAGAACTGAACTTGAGGTAGGACAAAAGAAATAAATATAGGTAAAAAGAAAAGAAGGAAACTCAATTTTTTATCTCTTATACTATCTTAAAACTCTGGGTCCAATCCTTGTTCATCTCTGCATACAAACATTCTAATCACTTAAGGAGTATCTGTATCACAAAGTTTATTAGTCTTAAATGAATTAATCTATCCCATGTCCCTTTAAGACTGAGGATTTCTAGAGTAATTTTCAGAGCTGTCAGGAACACCCAATCGCATGTTTTCACACATCCAGTTTCAGACATCCTTGGAGCAAAACCTTGAAGCTATGAAACTTACAATCATACCAGATTCCAGAAAAAGTAGAGCCTGGCAGACCAGTCCATGATGAGATCACCTAACCCAAGCAAGAACAGTTACCCCATGATGTGAACAGAGATTGCCTGTTACCCAAGCAAGAACAATCATCTCATGAATGAAATTGTCCCTCAAGCCATAATGGTTTCTCCAGAGCTATGAAACCAGGATAGAATGATCATATATCCTGACCCACCTGAGTTAATCTGTAAAATCTGGGCTCTTCTTTTTGTGAGCAGGTCAGGCTGAACTCTTACAGCAGAGCGTGCTTCCTCCAGTTACTCTGGGTGGAACAATTTTTCTGTTCCCCATTACTGACACTTTGTAACTGACTACCTAGGCCTCTTAACTGATTTGTCATAAAATTGTCAGTGACAAGAGTCAAAAACCTACCAGGAGGACTAAATTGACATTCTCATTCCTCTTTGGAAGACCTTCTGGACTCCATTCATTGGCAAATGTGCATGCCCTCCACTCACATGACTAACTAATTTAACATAACTTTGCTATCTCAGTATCTTTATTAACATAACATTAGTATTTCAAGAGCTATCTGCCCCAGCAAATAAATATTAGAACTTCCAAAAGACTCATCAACATTTCAAGAGTCCTTGGCTTTTTGCTTTCATCAACCCTATCATTGTGTTTTGATCCTTATTCAACTCTAATCAAATTCCCACATTTAAAGACCTGACTTAAACTAAACTTCAATTCTTCATAAATTTATTCCTTGCCTTTCCTCTGTGACATGATTAAATGTCTGTCAAGTGAAATTTTTTCCCTTACTGCATTAACAATATACTTCCATTTGTATAATCAATAGTTTTTGCTGGTGAATCTGGGGAGGAAAGGACAGACACATTACACAAAGGCTGTAGCCTTATCTGGAGAGCAAGATGTGTTCATGGAGGAAGATTCATCAACTTGATAAGGAAAAAATTGTGAGTTAGTTACTGGATGAGAATTCTCCATGTAGCAAAATGTTTTAAACATGCTTGCCTTTGGCAGGCCAATATTCAAAATATGACTAAACCTTACAAGTAAATAAAAAAATTATACAGAAATTAAGGAAAAGACTGTTTTTGGCACCCAAATCTTCCCTGGATAATGAAATTTCAAGGAGATGATCAAATGTAATTGTGTTTCTTCTAGAGGAGCTTCAGATGATGGGACTGTGGAGAACAAGTTTCACCTGCATCTGAGGAAAGAAACAGGAGAACAACAGAAAGCGAAGTGCTTGGGACTCTGATTCTTGTAAGACCTTTTCATTTCCTTTAGTAGGAAGTGCTTTGAATACCAAAGCACCATACACTGGGGTATTACTTAATGAGAAGCAATCCTAACATATTTAGAGAAAGTAATAATTACTGGAAATTTTGACACAGGAAAAAGAGATCTCAGGAAATGGTGAGCATTATGACCCTTTGCTTATATTTAGCAACTGTTCTAGGAATTTTATGGAGAGCACATTGACCTATGCAACTTAGATCTAATCATCCTTATATCTGACTCCCTACTTTCTTCTGACTTTGCAAAACAGATTAACTCTTAGTTGAGATTATATATGCACCTGTGGATGCTCCAACTGTGACAGTCGACTTAGTGATATGGGTGCTGAGAATTCATTTTTTGGCATATAGTCAATAGAAAATACAGGTTTAGTTAAAGGAGAGAATACTGAACCAGTAATTTGGCAGTCTTGTGCTTATTTATCTAGGTATTTTTACACTTATTTAAAATAAATGTTTAAAACTTGTTTGTATTTCTAGTCATTTAAATGTGAAAACTTACAAATAGCTCACACTTAAAGCAGATTTTCATGTCAATACATCTTTAACTACATCAGTTTCATGTCTAATCAGATGTACTCCCAATGAATTTGTGCAGTCTCATTTCCAATTTTTTACAATACTTTTAAAGAATTTCCAATGAAAAATTTTCTACCTATAAATTGTCATATTCAATTATTTCCTTATATTTAGAAATGTAATTACTGCTTCACAGAATATGCCCACTTTAATGCTTTTAGCTTCATATGATCAAATTGCCTCTAGAAATAGTCCAATTTACACTCCCATCAAGAGTGTATCAGTTATACAGTTTTATTCCAACTTCAGTAACAAGATTTCTTTTTAATTGTTGGCAATCAGACGGATTGCTTTCATATGAGTTTCTTTGACTATATTGTTAATGAGAAAGCTGGATATTTCTGCTATTTACTGAAAATTTGTGTTGTACTCTTAAAATTTTTCCCTTTTCTGTATGTCACCTATTTTCTCTAGTTACACCTAATTTGTCCAAATTTAGTTTTTCAGAGACCTTATCATTCAGATAAACTTTAAAATCATGTGCTAATATCCCCAAATAATTCATTAGAAGTTTTAATTGAAATTCCATTGATTTATACGTTGAATTGATGGAAATTTCTGTTTTTGTGTGTAATAAAATTATTTTCAATCTGTGAGAAAACTGAAATATAAACTTCATTGAAAACAAACTGATACCAATTTGGAGCTGAATATGTGTGAATATTTGGGGTATTAGCCACTGAAACTGATTCTAATAAGCCACAAATGGCTTTCCTGGTAATACCTATGGTCTCTCCCAGAATCAAAGGAAAGCTTGTAACCTTCAGTCTCAGGAAGGATGGGCACCAGGAGAACTCTGTAAGCAAAATGGCAGTGGTCCTGGCATTTTCACATGAAGGGCCTTTTCCCCTCTGTCCTTCCGTCTGTAGACTATATCATAAGATACATAATGTTCTATTATTTTCTGTTGTCATTTTTTTAGCAATAACATATATACAAACAATGAGCAAGCAAAAAAACCCTAAACCTTAAAAGTTTTTCCTACTAATTTGCCACACTTAAATACCTAAGTGTACACAGGTATCTCCAGATTTCCCCTTAGAGCCTTCATAACATTCACTCCTTTTTCTCCCTTGCCAATGATATTGATTTCTAATATTACAGTTTTGCTTTGCTTGCTTTTCACTTTAATATCAATGAAAGAATGCAAAGTATAGTGCCTGACTACTTTGACTCCCCATGTACTTACTAAGTGCATAGCTATAATTTATTTTTCTCTCTAATATGATATTGTGTTGTATGAATAGCATCACAGTCTATTCCTCTTTTTCAATTGTTGAATTTTGGCATTATTACTGTCTTTTTTTATGAACAATTCCATTAAGAACATTCTTGTATATTTTTCTTGGTTTGTATACAGTACATCAAAGTTTTCCTTCATTCTGCATCCATAAAAATATGTGATTGTGGCCAGGCATGGTGGTGCATGCTGGTAATTCCAAAACTCTGAAGACTAAGACAGGAGGATAACAAATTAGAGCTCATCTTGGGTGACTGACTCAGTAAGAATCTGTCTCAACATTTTAGCAAATTAAAAAGATGATGTAGCTTATATGCAAGTGAAGATTCAGGGCTCAGTTCCCAGTATGATAGATAGATAGATAGATAGATAGATAGATAGATAGATAGATAGAGTAATCCTATATACCTATTTAATGTTGCCATTTTGGAGGCCATGCAGAAACAACTCATTGTAGTCTTAACTGCTTTTCTCTGATTACTAATATAGTTGAATACATTTCATTGGTTAATTATCATTTACATATGCTCATTTAGAAAGCCTGTTTTGTAAAGTTCCAGATTAATATCACAACTATATTGGCTTACCAATCATTTTTCTTCCTGAATTATTTTTGGTTATCTGATAACATTCATAATATAATTCTTTGCTCCTTGTATGACAAATACATTTCTTCATATGAATTGCAATTTCTTATGTTGGTTAATTAATAAAATTCTTAATTGTAATATAGTCAAATTTAGTAATATTTAATATAATTATAGTCCCAAAGCAATGATAAAATTATGTTCTCGAGAATCTAATGTTTTGCTTTATAACTATTGGACTGGTTTTTTTTTTTTAGTTCTATAAGAATTATAACTGAACACTTGAACTCGAATATCTAATTTATAGATTATAACCTATTTTAGCTCTCTTATTAAGATTGAGTTATTAAAGACTGTTAGTAATTGGGAAAATCTCTTACAGTTTTTATAAAGCATATCATAATTGTATATGATCTCCCTCCAACTGAGTGAGCAAAATTGCAAATGGAAGGGGTACCAGAGTTGGAGAGACAGTGGGGGATACAGCTCAGAGCCAGAGCACCTGCTTGTCGAGTGAGAAATCCTTAGTTTGATTCCCAATATCAAAAAAAAAAGAAAGAAAGAAAGAAAAAGAAAAAGAGTTTGCAAGAGCAGGGAGAGAGGAGGGGACAGAGACAAAGAAAGAATTAACATGTGTTATATACGTATACAAACTGTCCACAACAAATCATTACATGCTGCAGAAACATACTAATAAAAGACAGAAAAATAGGAAAAATTAAGGAAGTACTTTCAAAATAAGAAAGAAAAATACTAATTTATTACTCAGGAGTAAATCTTGTCTTTAAACCTGTACCAAAATACATATGATCTGCTCATGGATTCTATTCCTTTGAGAGTCATAATTGCTGGTTCTTTTTGCAATATCAACTCTTTTAAATCAGCTGTATAGTAAACTCATATAGTAAAATATAATAATAATTTTTGGTTTTTTATCTATAAAATTTCTCTCTCTTTTCTTGAATATTTTAAATATACTTTGATAATTTAAAAAGTTCTGATTTTAATAGGAACAGTATTGAATTTATAAATGCATTTCATTTACACAATCCAATTCATAAGTAATATTTATTCATTGTTTTAGTTATTCTTATTAATTTTCTAAATAGTGCTTTTTAGTGTTCTATAGATGCCTTTACATCACTCATTAGTTATATTTGTTGTACTTGGTATTATTTAAACAAATATTTTTCACCTTAATTTTATGAAATGTTTATAGATAGTATAAAGAATAAAATTGATTTTTATATACTAACAGTAACAGCAGCCTCATTAAAATAATTTGTTAATTTGAATAAGTAGTCTGCCAGCTTTTGTATTTTTTTGTGGATACAACTATATTGTATGATAATATCATGATTATTATCTTCCAATTATTATATCATTTATCCATTTTTTTTGCTCTACTACAAGGGCTACATTTTCTATCCAAATGTTAAGAGAAAAACAGTGGACATACTTTATGTCTCTCTCACAGTCTCTCATAATCTGGGAAATATTTCAACATTTCACCATTAAGGGTGATATTTGATTTAGTTTTTATTTTAATATAACCATTAAGAAAGTAAAGATGATCTCTATTTGTGGTTTGCCAAGTGTACAATCATAAATAAATATAAAATTGTAACAAATTGTTTTGATTATTTATTGAGACAATGATACTTTTTTTGTCTTTTACAGATGCACCTTGATTCAAGAGGGAGTTAAATTTAAAAAAATGTCATCATCAGTTGTAAATATCATATGGCAAATGCCTTAAAAGCTTCTCAGCAACATGGTGTGCTCTCTATGGCCTGAGGCTCTCATGGCTGACTGGGATCTGTGACTCACTTCTCATGCTCCACATCATAAGAGGACTTTGGCTCCTTATTATCACCTGAGAAAATATCAAAACTGACAGTGTATATTCTACTGGAAGCTGTTGCTTTCACTCCATTGTAAAGTCAAGAAATCTCAACTCAAACCATTGTAAGTCATGAACCTTCAATATTCATTTTCTTCTACATTTTCCTCTCTTTTGAATGCAATATTTTTTTCCTAACTTAAAATGCCAGATTTACTGACTTCTAACTACTTTATTTATAACAAAATTAAGGGCACAAATGTCTCTCTCTGTGTAGATTGGAAATCTTCCTGCGAGTTTGATATGCAACATTTTGTTATTAGTTTTGACAGATTTTTCAAGTGTCAGTGTCATTTCTTTGTGGTTCTAACTATTTTTTTAGGTCTTACTTTGAAAATATATTAAAGATTAAAAAAACCATTTTGTTACTAACTTTCAGCTTAGTATCATTTTGGATAGAAAGCCATGATGAGAAAATTTGCTAGATTTGTGTTATGGTCCAAGGAATGTGCAAGTATTAAAAATTTTCTTATGGTTAAAAGAATATTCTATTATCCTATTCTTGGAGGCATTGCTTGCCATTAGGTTAGACATTAATTATGTTGATCGAACGTTTTGCATTTTTTCTGATTTTCCATCTGACACCATAACTGTGGATTTATTTCCATAATTCCTTTGTTATTGAGATGCAAGGGTATCATGTATAAACAAAATTAGAGTTTTGTAATGAGTATATAGTGCTTATTTTTTTCTCCCATAATTTTCCTTCCCTTAAGATTCTGTAACTTAGTTTGGCTTGGCTTCTCTAGTATATATTTTTCTATGCTTTTTACCTTTAAATTTGGGGATAATTTTCTTTGAATTCTAAATATGATATATGTTACTTCCTCATTTGATAAACTTTATTTTCTTGAGATTTATTCTAGCTGCATTTAATATAATTCTTATTATCTTGGATGAAAATGACTATTTCAGCATTTTATTTTATAGTTATACCATATATTTTTGTTGGAGACCACTATGAAGTGACTCTGAGCAGGATTTAAAATTAACTAATTGGCTTTCTATTTATCTGTGAGCCTGTTCAAGGCCTAGACCTCTTGCCTGGTGATAGGAGCTGATTCACAGTAATTGAACCTCTATGAATCGCTGGTCTTGACGGAGGTCTGTAGTGACCTGTGATGTCAGAGATACCTCAAAAGGCAAGATAAGATTGCCACTGCTGCCACCTGGCTCAGACTCAAGTAAATAGTTAGAGACTGCAGTCCTGTTCCCACCATAAATGTCATCATGGAGATAAGACAGTTCTCCTTAATTGGCAAAATTTACTACTTGGAGAGGTCTTTGGAGTGACTCCCAAGGTCCTGCTCTTTTCCCATACTTTCCTCAGTATCCCCTCTCTTTGTCTGCTTTGAAAATAAATACAGGCAACAGAGAGAGGTCTTTGTCTTAGCCCTCATGATAGCCTCAGTCAAGAACTCTGCAGGGGCTTTGATCCTCCTGGAGCCCTAAAATCATACCACTTGTCTCATTTATTTAAGTCTTCACCATACACTCATTTGGGAGGCTGGGGATCTAGGCTGGGTCCCCAATATATTTTATGTTTCTGTTGTCTCCTTTTCTGTTCTTTGTATCATTTACGCCTACTATTTTTCTAGCAACTGACCCCATAGAATGCAGCAGGCATGCTCACTTATTGAATAATATTAACTGGCACTTTCATCATTTCATACCTTTAATACTTTCCCTTAAACCTAACTTCTAGTGTGTGTGCATGCTTGTGTATATGTGTGTATGTCTCTTCAGGCTATTTTATTTTGCATTTTTGCCTAGTTTGCTAGTTGTCTTCAGTAAGACAGTTCATCAGAATTCATACTATACCATTACTGAAGAGAATAACATTTTGATTCTTGAATTGTGAAGATTTCATGGATATTCTTCTAAGTGAGCTATGACTTTACATTTATGAGTGTGTATGTCTATTATGTTATTATTTAAATATATTGCCATGTACTTACTACTCATTTTATACATAATTGCAATTTACCTAGTAATTTAAATGGGAAATTTACACACATCTTCTTTAAAGTTTGTTGGAAACAGAATATGTAAATTTGCCTGCCTTAACATATCTTTTAATTCTTTGAATTTCAATTTTAAAATTTTTGGATTTTTTTTAGGCTTTATCTTTCCCCGTTTCATTATTTTAAGTTATTACTTCCTATGGGTTATGTTAATATATCTGCATTGCCAACTTAAAATAGCCTAAAATTAACCAGTAGCTTGATCTCCCTCCCAAACATCACAAGGTCCTTTGAAATCTTTACCACTGTTAACTTCTTTCCTCTAGTGAGCTTTTCATGTCTATTTTTTAAAATTTTAATAGTTTCAAACTTTTCATTCTGCAATGATTTTAATCTCCCAAGAAAGTTTCCTGGGTAGTTCAAAGAACTCTTATGTTATAATTTTAAACATTTTAACCAATTTGACAAATCATTCTCTCATTTTGAATCATTTGTAAGTTGCAGGCATCATGCCTAATTATCACTTAGAAATTCAGTGTATATTTTGTAAAAACAAGTACAATCTCCCACATAATCATTCTCTAATTAAATATTAACATTAAAATTAATTCAATAATGACACTCAATACTTCATTCAAATTTTAGAAATTATCTCAATACTGTTATCTATTAGTTCAGTATTTGATTTAGGATCACTTATTTCATTCTGTAGTTTTGTTTCTCTATTAATTGAACCTATAGTGGATGAAACTGACACACATAAACTTAAGAGAAAAATTTAGCATCTCCAATAACAAGAGTGTATATCATACATGCACTAATTCAACATAAGGAAGTGTTCTTGCGAAACTTGCCTGGGTTATATGATCACATATAGACCTAAAAGAGAAATTTTTGCTGAGGTAGCTGGACAAGCAAATTTATTCTCTGTTCCACTTTTTTTCAAATTTATTTCTCCTCATCTCTTTGGGAGTTGTGTTTTATGTGTGTGCTCTGAACTGCATGTTCTAATGTACCCAGAACCAAAAGTAATATATCCTTTCAGCCTTCTGACACTAAAATGGGATTGAGTTTATTTCTGAAGCAGTGGTGATTAATTATTCCTCAGGTGTAGAGTTTTTACTTTCTTTTGACTCCTGCAGGTTTCTTCTTTTGGTGGCACTTCAACAATTATTTTAAATATAAATAATTGCATCCAATATTTTGGGGTTTTTCAATGAAAGTTTTGATAGGTACTACTAGTCCTCTAATAGCTAGGAAATGAAGACCATATTTAACTCAAAGTTCTTTCTAATTTGTGTATCCAAATAATTGCATAACACGCTTTTCCTGTGCTCTAATTATTCATGTTTCTTTGTCTAGGAATTCAAGACTATATTTCACCATAAACTATGCTAACATTATTTAATTTCTCTATTTTATATAATCTTCCTCCCAATAAGACAACTATTATGAGCTTATACAAACCAGCTGCATGTTACAAACCATTAAGCAAAATACCCAACACCCAAAATTAAGGAAGGAAAGATTTATTTAGCTCACAGTTTGTAGAGGTTTCAGTCGGTAATCAGCAGGCTCCAAGGCAGTGTGGCATGGCACAAGAGCAACAATTCAAGGTGGCAGAAGACAGCAAAAGGAGTGGAGAACAAGCCTCTTTTCCACCCCTATGTTGTAAGCAGGCTACCCCCCACCCTAGGTGGTGTAGCACTCACACCATCTTCACAACCTCCTCTTGCACAAGATAAGGATGCTGACAAAGTGAAAATCCTGGCCCCCTGCTGAGTCCCTTAGTTAAACTTCTAAACCTTTCAAGTTGACACATTGTACCAATCATTACCAAGTTATTTTATGTCACAGAGAACTCTGAGGCCTGGACTTCAGTGCATCCTGTATACACTATCATGTGTGAAAGCATTTCCGCTTCATTATTCAAAAAAGATGAAGCCAATGGTTAGAAATGATAAATGATACACCAAGTTCATATACCCCCAAACTTCACTCATATACTAAACATCCTCTTTCAGAATTCTTTCCATTTTTATTTGTTTAGTTGGACTTTAAAAGGAATCTTTAACTTGAACTTTAAAAGAAACTCTTGAAGGAAAGGAAATGGAATTTTTCAGTGTTTTGGCATAAAGTGCTTGTGTCTCATAACTGGAACAATAAAATAGCATACAGACTACTCAGGATATTGCATGAAAAATAAAAAGCAGAAACTGCAAAGACCTCTGTTCTTTTTTTAGAATATCATATCTAAGATCTTATTATTTGCGTACTCTCTAAGGAAGTTGTGAAAGAGAACATTAGTCTATTTACGATCTTTAGGTATATATAATTGTTCATTAAAATACTTTAAATCCCACTAAGGAGCTCATGAGGAAAAAACAAAAGCACCTTCCTCCCTCTCCTCGTGGCTTTATGTCTCTTTCTCTAATAGTTTAGATCTAAAATGCCCCAGAAAGCAGGGCTTTTGAAGAGTGATTGAAATATAAATCAGTAGAGCTGACTGGATGTTAAGCAGCAGGGTTTGGTCAGAAGAGGCCAAGTGTCTGCGGGCATGACCTGAAAGGGTCTATCTATCACTCTTCCTGGTTCCTCCCTTTTATTTCTGCTTCCTGAGTGCCATAAAGTGAGCAATTTTCCTCCACGAGTCCCTTCCACCATGCTGCTTCTGCCTGGAACCCTGAATATGCAAGGACTGAGACTACTGAAAAGTGACCCAAAGTAAACCTTTCCTCCTTCAAATTGCTGGAGTCAGGTATTGTATCTTTGAGAAGATAAGGTTACTAAGTCTCTCTCTCTCTCCCTCTCTCTCTCCTCTCTCTCTCTCTCTCTCTCTCCCTCTTTCCCTCTCTCTTTTACTGGTCAGAATTATATCATTGCATTAGATGAAATCTTTAACCCAAGAAAGGCAACATTATATGTTTGGGATGTAGTTTAATGGCAAAGAATTTCCCTAGCACCAGAAGCCCCTGCAGTACTCCAAATAAATAAGTGAAACAAGTAGAATACAAAGAGAGATGACTTTCCTGTTACTCTTTTTCTAAGCATATCTTAGTAAGGCTTATAATATTTTAGTGCCTATTTTTCAGAAATGGTTATGTAATTCTTCAAATGGAGAATTAATGTTTGTGAGGTGAGTTAATTTATATTTGGCAAAATTATGCACACATTCCTACTCTCACTGTTTTCTTCTGTGTATGACACTTGTTGTTTTACCAGGAGCTTGCTTTCAGCATTATTAAATAAATACTTGTTAAGTGTTGGGGATAAGACATCTCAGAGTGACTTTCCAAGTATAGTCTGCAATTACCTGCATCAGAAAATCTGGGCTAACTGATAAACTTATTTATCCCTGGGCAGCAGCTCTATTCTGCTAATCAGGTGCTATCATGTATTTTAGCATTTTCCTAAATGATTCTGTGGGTCATAGAGTTCATGAAGCACTGGTTTAAAAATCTGTGTTGAACTGATTTACTTCACATTTCCTGTTAACATGTCTCTATAATACGCATGGATACTCTTACCAAGAAATTCACGTTTTAGTCAAACACATACAGGTCCATGATGAACAGCAACACAAAGACTGCCTAATCATTTGTTTTCATTCACATTGTGAGAATCTATGGCACATTTTTTTTGATTTAAGAAATACTCAGATCCCATAAAATTGCAATTGAATCTATTCTGCTTATATGTAATTTCAGCTTTGTGTAAAACAGGATTCTTGTGTTCTTATACAATAGATATAAGTAAATGTAAGGCAATCACGTTTTAATACTGTGGTTGTTCTTGTAGGTTAGATATACCATGTAGAAAAATTCAGTTGCTCTCTTTAGTGATTTGTAACATGGGTAATAGTGCCAGATATCAAAAGTAGAAAGGAATACCAGAAGAAAATAGGTCTAAAATATAACCCGAATAATTTTGGTATTAAACAGGCAGATGTGTAATAGAATTCAAAGGCAAACACAACAAGCAGAGGTCAAAACCACTTGGGGTGTTGAGAGCATGTGAAATACTAGGAGATATTTTTTGTAGTTTAATCAGAGAATAAATGTGATAAAAGTGGAAAGAGGATAAATTCTAACAGCATTTAGAAATGAACAATACAAAGATCTCTTCCTCAGTACTTTTTAATCCTAGATTCTTCATTCATAAAGTGGAAATCATAACACCTATTTTGCAGTTGAATCTCCACCTTTGACTTGTTATTGAAGCAACATATATCCAATACATAGTGAAGTAACACATTCATGCACTAAAGTAAAAATTCAGAAATAGTACATGCCACCACAGAAGCTTCTGTTGTAACCCTCTCCATCATTATCCTCATCGTGGTTAGTCACTATTCTGATTTAAGTCAACAGAGATATGTTTTGCCTCTTTCAAAAACATATACCATGAATACAGTATCATAATATACAAACATTTGTGTTTTTCTTACTGGTTCTATATGATACAGGTTCATTCAGGTTCTTGAGTGCAGTTGTACATTCTTTAAAATTGCAACATTTTCTTAAACTGCAGTCAGTGTTTTGAAAGTGCACCAACTTATCCATTCTAGAATGGTTAAGCATTACGGTTGTTTTTTGTTTTCTACTATCATGAATAATGTTGAGAATATCTTTGTATATGCCTTTTGTTCCTCATATTTATGTCATATTTAGGGAACTGACTTATAGAGTATGAATTTCCTTTTACCTTTAGATGACATTGTCATTCAAAAATGTAATAATTCCCATAAGCTTTTCCAAGAATTTCAAATACTAACTTTTAATCGTATTATTATTTCACTGTTTTTCTTGTTTTAGTTATATTGATATCATTATAATTTTTATTTGATTTTTTCTAATTATTTATAGTGCAGAGTACTTTTCTGTATTCAAGTAATTCTATATGAAGTATCTGTTCAATATTTGCTCATATTTTTAGTTGTTTTGTTTCAAAGACAAGAGTTTTTTTTTAATATGATGATTCCTTGGACAGATACAGTATATACAATCTATCTCTAGCCCTTTGCAATTTCACATACATTAGCCATATCAGCTTACCAAATCCTCAAATTCTCTGATTCATGAAAACAATGTATTTTTCTTGGAGTTCTTAATCTTGGTGTGCTTTCTTAATTTTATTTTCTTATTTTAGTAGAGAGGTTTGCTTATTTTTCTTTAAATTTATTCATAGATACTTAATATTTTTTACTTCTCTCAGTGGTCTAATTTTTCTCTCTGATGTTGCATATACAGAAATGTTATATAATTGATTTTACATATTGCTGTATCCAATGATATTGAATCCATGTACTAATTCTTAAAAATGTTATATCTTTACTATTTTCTAACTGTTCAATCTTGTTCCTGGGTAGAAATAAAAATTAATCATTCGTTTTTAGTTCTATGCCTTAGATCTCTTTTTTTTTTTTTTTTTTTACATCACTGCCCTAACTACAACATTCTGTATTTCCAATAAAAGTGGTAATACTGGACGTCTCTGTTTTGTTCCCAAATACTAGGTAAATGCTTTCAGTATTTCACCATTGAATTTAATGTTTCTTGTATTTTTCTTGGCATTGCAGTCTCACATTAAGGAAATGTTCTATGTCTACTTTCTTACACTATTAATTGTTACGTATTTTTGCATCAATTCAGGCAATTAAGCAATTTTTAATGTTTTATGTAAATATGGTACATTTCTTCAAAAGAGTTTTCTGATTTTAATTATCCTTGCATATCAACTATATGTTTTGCCTATACATCTTGAATTGAATATCAAATATACAATAATTACTGTATTTCTAATGAATGGTTTTATGTTGACAAATGTACTTATTTAATTTCAGTGGTATATTGTCTTTTACAGATTTAGCTATATTTATATTTGTATCATTTAACTTTTGTTATCCTTTTACTTTCAAATTTTCCCCCCTTATATGTTAGAATTATAAATCACATGTACCACTGATTCACATAATATCCATTACTATATTAAGTGTACATTATTATACTAAGTTATACATTATTATATTAAGTGTAGTTTACTGGTGTTTCAATTAACTTTCCTATCCCACTATTGTTTATCCATCTGCCCCATCTATTTCTATTTTTTCTTTTCTGGTCTTCATAATTTATCCCATTCTCTCTCCATCTTCATCAACTGGTAATTTAGATATTATTACATTCTATTTCCCCCACTTCTCTTAAAAGTTATGCTGGACACTGAAACATGCACACTTTACTTATTAGATTTTTTAATTAAGATTTTTGCTATGCACCATTTACTATACTAACATTTTAGATTTTATTTATCCTTCAATTTGTAACATAATTATTACTTCTATAAAATCATTGTATATTTTAAACTCCAGAAGATATCTTCATTGCTTGAATGGTTAATTTTTATTTAGAATTGCCTTTGTTACATATTTATTTTTTATTTATTTATTTATTTATTTATTTTTTGGTACCGGGGATTGAACTCATGACCTTGTGCTTGCCAGGCAGGCACTTATACTGTTGAGCTAAACTGCCAGCCCCTATGTGTATTTTTTTCTATACTACCATACCTACTATCAGAATGTTTCTTACATCTTAAACTTTCCTTAAGTGGAATTATTTTGTGAAGATCTACAATCGATAAATTTTTTTCTGAATATATCTCTACATTGATACCTGTCGTATCAGAGTCAGTTCTTCCCAAATTCAGATTCAGAGTTCACACTGAACATATTTTTCACATAAGAAATAATAGGGATATACCTCAGAGGCACAGTGCCCGCCTGGCAAGTGCAAGGTCATGAATTTGATATCCAGCAAAAAAAAAAAAAAAAAGATAATAATAATACTCAAAAGAAATAACAGGAAATCAAGAAATTGGTTGTGAGGCCCAAAATATACAGTTATAAATTCATTTTCCAGGACTTTAACAAGTTTCACAATGATTGCTTTTGTTAACTCTATTGTAGTTCTCATAGTTGTCCTCTTAGCTTTACTGCTGTTTTCACCAACTATCTTTGGAACCATAGTTATGATATTTTACATAAATAAAGTGTAAAAAAATAAAAGCTCAATGATGAATGTTTTAATGCACTAACATAAGCACTATGAGTTGTCTGGATGAGAGCAGCATTTAGACTGAAGCATCACCCCTTTTTGCCCTTTTGTGTCCATGATGAGACACCAAGTATGATCCACTGTTGTCCTGCACAGGCTTTTTGAAATCAGATTTTCATTTTGACTTGGAGCAGAGTTATGAACACTGAGCAGGTTTTTGTTTGTTTGTTTGTTGCTTTGTTTTGATCTACCTTTGCAGTTTTGAATAGTAGAAAGTTCAAGCTTGGAGCTACTAGACAACTGAGGTACCATTGTATTTGCCTTCACTGCTATGGTTTATTTTCAATGAATATCACATTCTATGATGCTTATTATTTCCTTCTTTTTTTTCAAACTGACATTCCAATGCTTTCTGGATTTTACTGTTTATATTGAGAAGTGATGCACACCTTTAATCCCAGCACTTGGGAGGCTGAGGTAGGAGGAGTTTTGAGAGTTCGAGCCCGGCTTGGGCTACAACATGAGCACAAGGCCAGCCTGAACTACATAGTGCAACCCTGCCTCAAAAACCTAGGGCCAGGAGTTTGGCTCAGTGGCTTAAGCACCTGACTGGCAGGTGTGAGGTTGTGAGTTCAATCCCTGGTGCTGCAAAAAAACAAAAACAAAAAAACCCTACTTATTATAGGTTCAAGGGTGCAAAAATATGTAAACATTTCATTTAACAAGAGTCCTTTGATAAATTCTTGGTAAATATCTCTTCAGATACATAATCTATCTCAAATTTGATCTTTGCTCCTAGGATTGAAATCAGATACTTGTCACATGTCTCCATGATGTCCTGTATGGTTTTATCAACACTTTTCTATTTTTGGATTTACTTTTGCCTCAATATTGATATTTTCAGCTTATAGAACTTCGTACTGGAAATCCTCTTCTCACTGTACATTTTATTGTTAAACTCATTTATAGAGTTCTTTATTCTAATCACTAACATGTTTATATTTGAAGATTTTCATATTTTTACAAGCAAGATAATAAAATTTACAAAAAAATATATAATTTTGAGTGTTTCTGTCTTATTTTAAAATTCTTGTTTGAATAATATCAATTCTAGGTCATTCTTTAGGCTGAGTTTATTGATTTTTTTCACCTGAATTTTGATCTTTTTCTCTACCTTTTTACAAGTTTCCAAATTTTGGTATCACACTACATAGTATAGATAAAAAGTATAGGGCCTATAAACATTGCGATATTATTTGAAGAGATGATTTACTTTTATGTTTTGCATGTAATATAGACTTGGCTTTATTCTAGTATACCATATATGCCAATTTTTATTTCTTCTAAGGCTATTACTAAAACCTAGGATTATATCAAAAAGGTCCTATCATTTCTGGATATTAAACTCTAACATTTGACATCTTTTTACTATTAGACCACAACAAAAATCTATTAGCTTTTTAATCTTTAAAAAATAGCTTTATTTTGTTTGCCTTTTTTCTTGTGTTCTATTTGCACAATTCAGGAGTCAATAAATTATTTTTGGGAGAGTTATATACATAATATGAATGTTATCTTGGGATACTATCCTTTCCTAGAATCTGAGGTCCATAATATTGGCTTGACCTGTTGGTCTTTCAAGCTTTCACACATTCGTATATTGCGTTTCATTTTGCTATATTTAATATGCTACCATCTTCTTCTTTTTTTTAAAGAGAAAATAGATACAGAAGATAGAAACAAAAATCAAAAAAGACAGACAAACAACAACAACAGATCTGATACGATAACATTGTAGGTTTACACATTGAGGTGGTTGAAGTTTGACAGTAGTTACAATATTGAATTTCAATACCTTCATAGGGGTTGGTCATACTGACAGATACAGACATGTAAGATTTATCAATTCAGGTATATTAACTTTTCTTTTTCAATAGCTATTGTATTTAGCAATATGGTTTTTTTAAACTGTCTTATTTATGCATATTTGTAAATTTATGTCTTTTTTCTTTTCTCTTCCTTCCTTCCTTCCTTTCCCCTTAGAATACCTCTTGTTATCATTGAAATAACTACCCATAACATCAGGTCTAATATGATCAAACGAAATAATTCAGAGTGAAACCAATAAAGCATATAAGAATGGTCATACATAAGAGAAACAAAAAAGTAAAGAGGTCAGCAAACAACAACAACATATCCGATAATGTACAATTATAGGTTTAGGAATTTAGATGGTTGGAATTTTACAGTGGTTGCAAAATTGTATATTGTTACACTTAAGAGGGCTGTTCAGACTGACAGGTAAAGACATGTAGGATTGATCTGGTCTTATGGATATCAACTGTTCTCTCTCACCAGTTAATGCATTTAGTAGTATAGACTTTTAAACTATCTTATGAATACCCTTATATAAAACTGTGTCTTTTTTTCATACCTTCCTTCCTCGGTTCCCCTTGTAATACCTCTTATTGTCCTCAAACTAAATGCCCTTACCAATTGGCCAAATAATACTCTCCTAAATAACCAATGGGTCACAGAAGAAGTTAAAGAGGAAATTAAACAATATCTACAATTGAATGAAAATGTAAATACAAATTACCTGAACCTTTGGGATACAATGAAAGCAGTCCTCAGAGGGAAATTTATAGCACTAAACTCTCACATCAGAAAAATGGAAAGAACACACATAAACAACCTGATGCTGAACCTCAAACTTCTAGAAAAAGAAGAGCAAGTCAAATCCAAAGCCCAAAGAAAGGAGGAAATTATTAAGATTAGAGCAGAAATTAATGCAATTGAAACTAAGAACAATACAAAGAATTAATGAATTGAAGGGTTGGTTCTTTGAAAGAGTAAATAAAATTGATAAATCCCTAGTCAACCATATCAAAAAGAGGAAAGAAAAAACTCAGATTCATGCAATAAGAAATGAAAAGGGTAAAATCACTACAGACCCTGTGGAAATACAGAAGATCATCAACACCTACTTTGAAAAGCTTCACTCACATAGATTCGATAACAGAAGAAATGGGCAGATTCCTAGAAACCTATCAGTTACCAAAGCTGAATCAAGAAGATGTAAAGCTGCTGAAGAACCCAATTTCAGCTAATGAAATAAAAAATGTAATCAGGACCCTACCAACAAAGAAAAGCCTGGGCCCTGATGGATTCACTGCTGAATTATACAAGAAACTTAGGGAAGACTTAATGCCAACACTCCTCAAACTCTTCAATGAAATTGAAAGGGAAGCAAGTCTCCCTAACTCATTCCTGGAAACAAGTATTACCCTAATACCAAAACCAGAGAAAGACCCAACCAAAAAAGAAAATTACAGGCCAATCTCCCTAATGAACATAGATGCAAAAATCCTCAATAAAATACTGGCAAATAG